>JARVZY010003619.1:0-34405 GCA_030686995.1 Artemisia argyi | reverse complement strand
CAGATCTGCTTGAGTTTTCAGAATTTGGAAACAATTATTTGTTTTTCTGCTTAAGAATCCGTTTAACTAAGAATACTTTGACAGATTTATAGTGGTTTAAGATATTTAGTTACTGCATACTACAATCACATAGATTTGAAAGATACGCCATATCTTGTTGGAAACTTCTTTAGTTATGTATTAATTACGTTAATCTTTCTAATGGGTTGTAGCATTGTTTCCATATCTGTTCGTTTTGATAGCTTATGAAATCAGACATGTTATGCCTCGTCAAATTGTGGTTCTTTCCTACTTTCTGAAGTTATGATAATTATGTAACTAATATGCAGAGTTGTAAGTTATGATTGCAGTATGTAGGATGGAGATGATCTTACAAGTGTGGGTCGCACATTTAATGATAGGACCACTTGCGCACTAGTGAAAAAAGTTCTGTACCAATACTCTATGAATGTATATGCAGTGTAATTTTAAATGTGACAACAATGTAACTAACATTTTACTTATAAAACCAATACTCTATGAAGCGAAGTACAAATTTTTAACTGTACTTGAGAATAAACAAGCCAGATTTTGTCTAGTTAACTTAAAAACTCCCATCGTCCTATAACTACCTTTATTTAATGGATGCAATGAATTTTTAGGTAGTGAGGGTAGCAGTGTAACACATATTTGATTGACTTTGTATCTGATACAAATTTGACTAGTGCAATTTGAGTGCTGCTATAACTTAAAACCAAAAAGCTCTGCGTCAAATCAATCTCCTTTTACCTGCTTCAGCATTGTGTTTGGCAACATGGACACATTTGATTGTTTTGGTACTTAGATGTTCTTGTTTTCCTGCAATGAAATTGGAACAGAAATAATTCTTGGTGGGGAAGATGCAGAGATGCAACATAAGGTTCCATTATGCTTTTATGATGTGCTAGCTGATCATTTTGCCTTTGAACCTGATGAGCGAGGGAAACCAATTCTTGACTTAATTGTTCAACTATGGAGTCAGCCATTTGCCTCTCATATTTTCGCCTTACTGTTCCATAAATGGGTATGTGTGAGCTTATATATCGAATAAACATACTGAGATAAAAGTTTACCTATCCTACATATGTTTTTTTCCATCATTTGCTCTGATAAATGTATTTGAAGTAAGGTTTGTGTATCACCTGTCCCTAATTGCTCAAAAAATATTTTGCAGTTTATTGTGAGAATCCTTTAACCTATGCTTTTGACACTATTAGCCATAGAGCAAGTCTCAAAATGCCGTTTATTAAATCTACATGATGTCATTTCATTTACAGTTTCAAATTTATATTGTAGTTGTTTGAAGTAACACTCGATAGTTCTGATCTTCTCCTTCGCTACTCATCAGCTCTTGTCCAAGGTGCTACAAATGTATTCTGGTACGCGCTTTAGAATTTTTCTCTAAAAGCGATTTTATTGACTTACCCATTGTAGCTTGTAAATTCTTATTACCATACTATTGACCCTGTAATATATTCCTTCATACCTAATATCAAGTAATAAGATGAAAATTATTCTCAGTCTATAAAGCTTTTCAGTTATAATTCCATGCATTAATACTTATGTGTATTTTTTGGCAGGATCGACATCCAGACAAATACAACCCATTTTCAGAGTCTTTTCCGGGTAAGACGTGCTTCTACTTTTTGCTATATAAAACTACTGGCATTTTTTATGCATGCCAAATAAGACCCATAGATTGATTTTTTCTTTTAAATGCTCTAGTATCTTCTCGAAGATGTTGCATTGGTACCTGAGAGGTTGAAGAAAATACCTTTGCAGGTTGAGTATTGATCCTGTACTTATGGAAACGATTTTATTATTAGGATTTAGGACAGATCACACAATAAAAACATTATTTTATCCTTGTGTCTTCCAGGCCCAACGAGATCTGTTTCTTCTACTTTCAAGATTCATATTCCTTCATAATCTAGGTATTGTAAGACTGCTGCAAGATATATCCCTTTTGTTACTTACATATACATCAATATGTATCGGTTGTGATCTCTAGACTTCTTACAGTTGACAAGCTTGAAAGCTTCTTCCAGCACTTTCCAGAGTTTCCAAATGCTTTCCTGGTAGGGGGGGCCGCAGATGTTTTTGTTATTGAACTAACTGATCAGGTGAGACCCAACATTTTGTCTAATATATCACTTCATACATCAATTTCTAAAGGTTGCAAAACAGGACCCTTTTGGGTGATTTCTGATCCTTCTTTTTTGGCCAAACAAACCGTTAGAGACGAGACATATCCCAAATCGACCCATTCATAAGAAAATGGGTCAAAATTGGCACTTTTACAACTTATTGATATATGTGACTTCTTCTGTAATACTTTTTTGTTTGCCAGCTCCAAAAGCTAAAAGTTGAACCCGTGCTTTTACATTACCTCTCCCAGATAAAAGTTCTTCAGGGTATTACTCTTCACTCTTGTGATTATGCTTTGATGTATGATGTATTTACAAATTTTTGAAATATTGGAGTCTAGCTCAGGTCTGGAGCTGAGGATGACAACTAGTACCAGACTTAAAACTTGCTTGTACAGCTTCACCTCTCCTGGTGGTCCCATGTATCCAACAAGAGCTGTTCGTCATGCAGCCTGGGATGCTCTCGATTTTCTTTTTCCGGTCAGTGATTTATCTTATACTATACATTGAATTTTGGAAGTTTTTTACTGAATAAGCTTTTGACGCTTGAGTTCGTTGTCATTTTGTCTTTAGAAGTAGAAATGGGCTTAGACCTTCTGAATTTGATGACTTTATTGTATACAATCTATGTACAAACTCTGACACCATCCCTATCTTTTTGCCTTTCCTTTCTCTCTTTAGGTTGGGAGATATCCTCGCCATGTAATTAGCCTCTTTTTCCGGTTGCTACATCCATGGTATTGGCGAGCATCTTGTTGGAACTTTATCTTGTCATGCATACAAGCAATACTGCACCCCATCACAAGACTAGTTTTTCCTAGCCGCAAAATGAGACACTCCCATGAGTTTTAAATGTGCATAGTCTCACAATATATACCAATAGCTTTGTTTTGTTTTCGTAAGAGCTTACGTAAACGAAGTTTGATGTAACTCTTTGTGCTAAATATTCGTGTGTCTTTTGCTGGTTGTATTATGGTTACCGAGTACTTGATATGCTTATTATCTGCTCTTTTGTAGGTCCAGAACTGTAACCGTTTTACTTTTTCTAATGTTTTACAGGTCAAAATATTGGTAAAGTGTACCTACCATCATTAGAAGCATAAACACATGTAACTCTCATGTCATGTATTGCATATCTATACTACTATATAATGTATTTGGGACTATTTTATAATTAGAAAGGCTTAAAAATTCAGACTTTTACTTACTAATTATGGAAACAACCACCCCTAACAATCACCCCCAACAATTTATAACCACTTCAACAACCACTCAACAATTTATAACCACTTCAACAACCACCCCCAACAATTTATAACCACCTCAACAACCACCCTAACAACCACTTTCCACCACCCCACCTCCCTCCTCTTCACCCCAACAATCCGCCCCCGCATCGCGCGGGCACCTTTCTAGTGTAAATAACATATATTAAGTTTCTATCAAGATGTGTTCAAAATTGTGATTAGATGCTATAAAGACCGCACTTATGTTGGCTCTCATGCTTATGCCCAATAGCCAATACCATAAGCAAAGGCAACATCGAGAAGAAATCTCTGATGGTCCTGGCAGTTTTAGTTTAAAACGTACCTAACAAAAGCAACGCTAAAAGCTTAAACCTCGTTAACTAGTCGGCCAACCTTTGGTTACAGATGTTACAAATAGCAACCTAACAAAAGCAACACCAGAATAGTCAATCCATGGCTCGTGAACTTATTTCGTTTTAATCGAAGTATACTGCCATAAACATATTGAACGATTAATAGACGTACATGAACTCTTTGGCAGAATAAAAATTCTATATTCATCTCTTTAGTAAAGGAACAAACACGAGTAAGATTTTTTGTTCTTTTGATAGAACAAATTGATACATAAACTTGTTACGGAACATCGTCATACTTTACAAGTGTATATACCATGTCGGATTATTTGTCAGGTAACTTAACATAAATACTGCTCCAGCTTTCTTCCATTTCTCATTTTATAGATGGTCATCAATGCGTTGCCTTTCTTTCTAAAACCTCCTTTAGGTACAACTATACAAGTTTTGCATAGCTTTTAAGTTCTCTCATTAAACGAAGCATGCCTATAAGGCATTAACAATGCTGTGAATTATGATTTAGAAACTTTAGGTTACAAAGGAGATGAGAGTTTTACGCATCAGTCTACCGAATTATGATAAGAAATTTATTTTAATGAAAGCAAATAACATATGATGATGGTGAAGGGATCATCTTCATCGAGGACAATCCTTCATCTCCTGGAAGAGTGGCTACAAGAAATAGTAAAGTTCTGAAAACGTTATTCGAGACTGGATTCAGATCGTGGTGAATGTTTTGAGAATGACAAGGCCTATCAGAGCTTCCTACCATTATCCACAAGTGTGTGTGTGTGTGCAACACAACTCGTACCATTACTTGCATTTGCTCCTTATGAAAATTGGTACAGCAATCCTAGAGCTAAAGTCGCAAACTTTCCTTGCCTGATTCTTGCTACTGTAATCTATAAAATGCACATATATTACGGGTAAAAGGTGGCAATCTGGGTCGGTTCCAAGTTCCAACTGCTACAGCTCAGTGAGGTTCTACGATAAAAAAAAGTATACCCCCCTGAGCAAAATAAAATCCATACCTATCTCATCATGCTCAATATCAGCTTGCATCCAAATCTCTCTAATACTACTACCAATTCAGGATGCCTGAACCATCAAGACCATTGATAAGCAAAAATACCTGATTAGCTAAACGAAACTGCACCCTATTGGAACTATTGCAGATCCGCCCTGTTTCCTACATTGTCAACAGGATAACATACGACATGGAAATTTGACAGTTCATTATACATATGATGATCAAACACATCATATTATAAAGAAACACAGTAAGAAGTATGCAGAAAACTAACTCATTAAGATGTGGTGACAAGGAAAACCTCCCATCACTTTGATAAAAAGAATGGCAATATTCTCTTCCACCATCTTCCAAGCAAGTCAGTGAAAGACGAGTATGTTCTTTTGATGCCTCCACGTCTGGGGGTGATGCTCATAAAGAAAGAGCTAATGAGGGTACACGACCACAAAATGGATCATAGAATGACTACACTGATCCATCAACTATAGCAATGCTCTTGCACCTTATAAAATCAATATAACCAAGGCGAAAAGCTCCATAAATACTAAGGTTCTAGAATCCTTACCCTAGTCCCTTTGTCCCCTTGGCCTAAAGAGTCCGCTATCATCATCAATCAGAACAATCCTTAATCTCCTGAAATAAAGTGGCTACTAGTAGAGCTCTACTATTAGTTCAATAACGTGGTTTAACAATAGCCAAATGCCAAAGCATCTACCAAGATCCCCTGCCATTTTATAGAACCTTATATTAAACCAGTCATAAAACATCATATCGCTTCAGTCAAAATCCCAAATCACTAGAACAGCAGATCAATCCCGACAATGTGCCCACCGATGTTCAGGTAACACAATTCATAACCTTACTTGCATTTGCTCCTATACTCTACCAACCTCCATGACCATGCTAATTGCATCTGTTTGATTTGTATATGTATGGCCTTTCTTTTCTAGAAAGACGTAGATTACCGAAGGTCCCAGGGCTAGAACTAAAGTCACCAAAAAATTTCCAAACTATGCTACCAGAAATGCCACATAAATTACAGAAGAAAGATGACAATCTGGGGTGGATTTCAACAGCTAGGTTCTCAAAAAAATGTAAACCCTCCCAGGCAGAATACCTATTTTATCATGCTCAATCTCAGCTTGCACCCAGACTATCAAGTACTCCTTCCGATTCGGGGTAATTATATCATCAAACGATCGACCAGCATAAAAGAATCAATTTAGCTCAACACAATTGCAGCCTTAGTAGAACATCAAATGGTGGAACTGAGTCGCAGCTACACCCCTGTTTTCCACATTGTCAACAGGTCAACTCATGGCAAAGAAAATCACAGTTGATTAATCATTAAATTGGTCGTATACTCAGGACCAAGCCACCATAAAAAGAAATATAGGATGAAGTGTAAAACTACCTCTGATAAATGCTGATGTTTGATGCAAGAAAACAGGATGTTGAATGACTTTAACATAGTGGAAGCCAATGTTCTCTTCCAACATCTTCAAAGCAATTCAGTGAAGATACAGACAAGAATGTTCTTTCGATGACACTATGTCTGGGGTGACGCTCATAAGAAAAACAGCTAATAGGGGTACAGACCACAAATCACATAATATTCTGATCCATCAACTAACGTAATGTTCGTGACACGCATAAAACAATAATAATAAAGGCGAAAAGCTCCACAAATCTAAGGTTCTAGAATCCTTCCCCCTAGTACTTTTGTCCTTAGCCTAGAGAGTTGGGGGTGTTCATAAAATACAAACAATATTCGGTGCTTATGACAGCAGGAGTTTGAGAAAGCTCAACAAGCACAGGAGACGATTTAATTAGTTTGCATTGATTCTGAATGGTACTTCTCCAGATCAGCATCAAGATCTTCTGCAGATACAGATGTCTTCTCTCCACGGCCTCCTCTCCCACGTCCACGGCCCCTTGCAAATCCTCGGCCAGCACCACCGTTAGCACCACCACGTGGCCTTCCAAATCCAGCATTTCTAGTTTGTCCACTGTATATTCAAAAGAAAAAGATTAAGAATACAAAATACAAGTAAAAGTGTATTATCTATATTATATCATTATACAAATACTTATGATTTCCTGGCACCTAGGCAGACAAAACCCAAGAAACAGATAACAGTACATATTTGGTGGTGACAAATTTAGCAAGTATTTAATAGCATTCCACAAATATGACAAATAGAACCAGCAAAGCATAACATTCAACTTGAAAGGAACCAATCAATATCGCAGATAAATCAAATGCCTACAAAAAATCACATTGTTCTAGCCAAATACGGTCGTAAACATGTGGCATGCAACCAGCTAGTAAATTTCACAGACGTGATATCTAATCTGAAATGCATCTATATGCAAATAAAGGATTACCCGATAAGCCTTACTTATTAGATTAATCCAGTTAATATGTAATCAGATAACCAATATTAATTCATCCATATATGTACATATACTAGTTACACATGACATAAGTTAGCTTAGTCAATACTCAATAGTATTCTAGCAAATACTGATTGATCCAGTTATGGGTATATACACTAGTTACACATGACATAACAATTTTATATCTTCGTATATGAATCTAATTGGCATTTGAGAAGTGGATACAGAAATCAAATCATAGCTAAATGAGAAAATTATGCAAAATTTTGAGAGAAAATATGTCCATAATTTATATAGAGATTACATTTGTAGATCATGTGTGGTCACTATTACTGATAACAGCATTGAGTGGATGCATGATTATAAGTTATTTCAAGGTAACCACCCAGTGCTATTTGATACTCATGATACAACATCAAATGCTATTTAAGATACTAATGAAAATTATAAAACATACCCTCTAGGAAAACTATTCATGTTTCCATTATAGTTGTTTGCCATTGGAGGAACAGGAGCTACCAGGTTTAATCCCACAATCTCAATTTTCATTGGCTTGCCATCAAGCTGGACATTGTTATACCTCTTCACCGCTGCTAGTGCGTCTTGCTTTCTCGAATACACGATCTCAGCCGTTCCCTAAACAAAAAACAAATGTCAGCGAAGGAACATACATTTACATCGATCTGCAGCACAAGTACACCAAAACATTAAAAAGTACCTTTGATCTCCCGCTTCTATCATAATGTATAGAATACTTCTTCAGATCACCAACTTCTGCGAAAAGCTCCTGCACAGATTGAATTTAGCCATCCATGTAAGATCAACCAAATTATCTAATTCATACCGTAAATCTACCAAATTAGTTCTGATATATTTAACTCCTCTTTTCTCATAACTTCAACCATGTTTAGTATCATTTAACTCATCTTTGCCAACGAACCAAGATTCATTTATCCTTCAAACAAAGCTTTGAAACATCGTTTCATTAACTTATTTCACCTTTTAACTAACTTAAGGGGGTGTCTGACTAAACTTATTTTTTGGCTTAAGCTTATTATACATAAGTAAGCTATGCCGCAATGGCATATAATTAATAAGCTTATAATATCTTGCTATGTGTTTAGATTAGCTCATTAAAAAAAAAAAAAAAAAAAAAAAAAACGTGGAATAAGAGCTTACAACCCTAAATAAGAGCTTATAAAAATCCCCTAAACAAAAAAGTTATTCCGAACACTAAGGGGGAGTTTGTCTAAGCTTATATGTGGGCTTATGAGCCTATTTGATTTCGGCTTATGTTTCATAAACCCCAATTTTCCGGCTTATTTTGAGACTTATGGGCTTATATTAGTGTTTCATGTCTTATTAAACTTACATGAGCCCACAAGTCTCAAAATAAGCCGGAAAAATGAGGCTTATGAAATATAAAACGGAAAAACAAAAAAGCTCATAAGCCACATGTAAGCTTAAACAAACACCCCCTAATATGAGCTTATTTTTTGCTATAAGCTAGTACGCCCAAAGTATACGCTAAAAAAACACCCCCTAAAAGCAAAAAGCTTTCGACTTTCACTTGAATTACATCAATCAATTCAGTTCAATCAAACACTTACATCTAAATTATACATGTCAAGCAAGTAAACAACTACCTTAATATCCTCATTGGAGACGCCGTAATCGAGATTCGATATATAAAGCTTCGTTCCAGTCTCCATCGCAGACGCCCTACCACCACCAATATTCCCAACCCCCTGATCAACATACATATCATTCCTCCACGCCACGTCACCTCCCTAAAAATCACACACACAAAACACACCTTCAAAAACACACACATAACAACTAAACCTTACAATCAAATCAGTAAAATATATAAACTCAATTTGAATATAAACTAAGCTACCTTAGGTCCACCGTAAGGAGTAGCTCTATGAGCACCGCGGTTGTTATTAAAGCGGCGAGTAGGTCCGGGACCAGATCCACGGCCGCCGCGGCCGCCACGACGGTTGGCGCCGTCGGATTTTTTATTTTTTTCGATGATTTCGTCAAGTGACATGTTTAAAGATGCATCGGCCATTGTGATTTTAGGGTTTTGGATCTGTTGATTGATTTGATGGTGATGAATGGAGGGGGGGGATATAATTTTTTTGACCTAAATTTGTGTAGTAGTGTTTTGAATAGATGTGTTCTTTTTTATTGTATATAGATATCTAAATCTGGATAGAAGTTACAAGTTGGTTTCGTGGTGTAGTTGGTTATCACGTCAGTCTAACACACTGAAGGTCTCCGGTTCGAACCCGGGCGAAGCCATTATTATTTTTGACTGTTTATGCCTAAATATTGTTCTAACACTTTTTTTTTTTCTTTTGTTTTTTGTTTTTTTTTTTTCAAACCTATAACTGATACGTGGGAATTGCGCCATCGCAACAGGTTTTACCTCTCAAGGGATCTGGAGAAACTTACAACCCCCACCAGGTAGTGTACCTGATCGTTGTAGTATAGTATAGTGACAAGTACCGGGAGATTGATCGTTCAACTCAGGAATAGTGTCGCTAGGATTAGAAAGCCTACTAAACTAGGTCTAGAGGTGAGGGATAATTTTTTTTATATTTTATGAAAGCAAGTAAAATCTCAGGTTTTGAACGAGTGGGCGGAACTAGTTGCTAGCCAACTAACCCAATAAACTAAAATGCAATCAAAATAAAATAAAAGAAATAAAAAATTAAACTAATGTTTGGTGGAAACAATAATGAGAAAAGTTGTGTTTACTTAGATTTTATTACTCCCTAGATATCTTTTACCGATTGATTAGCTTGTTACAATTGCATGGATGACGGGTTATATTCCTTAATACTAGTCGTAGAGCCGTGTACAATATTCCCTAACTCTATAAGATCCTACTTCACTCCTATGTCGAGCCGATTAAAAGCTCCTAACATGGGATCATTAGAATTCACTTATGCATTAAATACAACCAAAAATCATAGTACACCTCCGATCATTTTTCTTAAGACGTTCAAGCAAGTTACCAATGGAAGTCTGCCAGTTTTCTTAAGCCTAACATCGAATACAATCATCCGTAACAATTATAAACAAACAATCAACCAATAATCAACATCTAGGTTTCACTACATCTAAATTGGAAAGAAGGGTTTGAAACCCCTTCAATATGCAGGAAATTCGACCTAGGGTTTGTGTGTAGTATTCCACAACTTGTTCCACACTTTACAATAAAAAATTGGAAAAATATATATAGACATAACATCCTGATGGCGTCATGTATTAGCCTCTGACGTCGTTAACTCGCCGCCAAGTTAAAATTCGTATTGCCTAGATCCACTTCTGACGCCGTCATGTAGAAATAAGCTCTGGTCTGTCACTAGTATTTGGACCCTGACGGCCTTGGTGACGCCGTCAGGCCATTAACAAAGAAAATGTTCTAGGCCGTCACGTTATAAATTCCATATCCACCTCTTTTGTCACTCTTGACGCCTTCATGTGTTAAGGCTTGACGTCGTCAGGTACTGTTCCAGCAAGGAATTTTGAGACTTTACCGTTTTCATCACTTTTATGCTCCAAAAATGTCTAAAATGCTTCATTTTCCAGATTTCTCCTCAAAAGTACCTAAAATGACAAAAGGAACGATTTAGGGCAATAATTGATCAAATAATCTCGAATTCGGCCTTAAATGACCCCTTAAAAGCGGTACATTTTTCGCCTCATCAAATACCCTTACACTTGAGATTTGCTTGTCCTCAAGCAAATTCGCTTTTATTCTAATCAAAATACAAGTTAGGGGTCATTTAACACTAATATAAAAGTAATTACAATAAATAATCGTTCCACCAAAAACTAAAAACAAGCACGGAGGTTATAAACTAGCCCCTCACAAATAGTATTTAGATACTCATATTTCTCGGGTGTAATAAAGTATATATCACAATATGGAAATGGAAAACATCTCTCACTACCTGTTATAGCAAATAGATTACCATAGAAACTATCAAAGAGGTCTTTTGAAGGGTTATAACGTTAGGTGTAGGGATATGGAAAACACGGTTTTGTTGGATAAAGGCAATATTTACTGGTGGCAAGTTAATCATCTTGGTTTATTACATGTACAAAATGGCGTTGCTAAGCCAAGACTCGACTCGACTTAAGCTAATAAATCAAAAATAATAAAAACATAAAACAAACATAGAATGAAACGGGATGGTAGTCTGTATATTTTTTCTCTTTTCTTTTTCTCTTTTTTTTTTTCTTTTTCAATCTTTTCTCGGTTTTTTTTTTTTTTTTTTTTTTTTTTTTTTTTTTTTTTTTTTTTTTGCATACACTTTTACCCTACCATCCAAAATAATACATCATAGGGGAGTAACATCCCCCTTACACATGAATTTTTACATACTTTACAATAAACCTACTGATATGTGGGAATCGCACCAGGCTTTACCTCTCAAGGGATCTTGAGAAGCTTACAACCCCCACCAGGCAGTGTACCTGATCGTTGTAATATAGTATAGTGACAAGTACCGGGGGATTGATCGTTCAGCTAGAAATAGTGTCGCTAGGATTAGAAAACCTAAATACTAGTTCTAAAGGTGAGGGATGATTATTTTTGTATTTTTATATTTTTTAGAAAGCAATTAAAAATCTCGGGTTTGAAGGATTTGGGCGGAATTAGTTGCTAATCAACCAACCCAATACTAAAGATGCAATCAAAATAAAATACTAAAAATGAAAATAAACTAATTTATACTAAGGTTGTGAGCAATAAATGGAGAAAATGTGTTTACTTAGATTTCACTACTCCCTAGACATCTTTTACACGTTAATTACTTGTTATAATTGCATGGATGACGGATCGTATTCCTTAATACCATTCATGGGGTGGCACACTTAACTCCCCAATTCTATGAGCTCTTATCTCCTCCTACACCATGCCCAGCACAACTATAGGGATTGTAAACAGTGACTCATGCATTAAATACAACCAATAAAGACCTAGTGCGCGTCGGTTCATGTTTCTTAAGACGTTCAAGCATGTTACCAATTGGAGATCTGCCAGTTTTCTTAAGCCTAACATATAAATCATTCATCCAAGACAAGTATAAACAAGTAATCAACACATAATTAACATCTAGGTTTCATTAGATCAAAGCAAACACAAGATAGATCTAGCCTAGCATGATGGAATTAAGACAAGAACAAGATATAGACAACCAACACATAGACATATTGATTGAATTAAAAGAACACTTATCTTGATTACACATGCAAGGTATCAAGGGGTTTGAACCCTTAAAAAACCTGTAAAATTTGCACCAAAATCGTACTAGGGTTTTCTTCAAAACTTCTCTCTCTTTTTAATGTGAAAATTAGAAAACTATATATAGGAAAAGAGGTCTGACGTCGTCAAGACAAAGCTTGTGACGCCGTCACCTCGCCGCCAAAACTATTCTCGGACTGCCTTGATCTACATTTGACGCCGTCAAGACTTAATCATTTACAGGCCGTCATGACTTTAACTCTTGACGCCCTACCTTCGTGACGCCTTCAAATCTGTACTGGATCGTCATGGAATTTTGCTCTTGACGCCGTCATGGAGTTACTCTTGACGCCGTCACCTACTGTTCCCAGCATGGAAAATTAAGACTTTGGTGTTTTCTTCACTTTTATGCTTCAAAAACGTCCGAATTGCTTCCTTTTCCAGATTTCACTCCCAAAGTACCTAAAATCACAAAAGGAACGATTTAGGGTAATATTTGATCAAATAAATTAGAATTCGGGCTTAAATGACCCCCTAAAAACGGATCATTTTTCGCCTCATCATATACCCTTACACTTGAGATTTGCTTGTCCTCAAGCAAATGCGCTTTTATTATACTCAAAATACAAGTTAGGGGTCATTTAACACTAATATAAAAGTAATTACAACAAATAATCGTTCCACTAAAGACCAATAGACAAGCACGGAGGTCATACACAAGCACCTCACAAATAGTGTTTAGATACTCACATCTCTCGGGTGTAATAAAGTGTAAATTAAAATATGGAAACGGAAGATATTTCTCACTACCTGTCATAGCAAAATAGATTACCATAGGCTTGGGAAAGGATCAAACCTCCACCACATGGTGTAAGCACCTAGGATAAACTATCAAAGAGGTCTTTTAAAGGATTGTAACGTTAGGTGTAGGGATATGAAATACACGGTTTTGTTGGATAAAGGAAGTTTTACTGGTGGCGAGTTACAATCTTGGTTAATTACATGTACAATGTGGCGTTGCTAAGCCAAGACTAGACTCGACTTAAGCTAATAAATGAAAAATAACAAAAACATAAAATAAACATAGAATGAAAAGGGATGGTAGTCCGCTTTTTTTTTTTTTATTTATTTATTTATTTATTTTTTTTTTGCATACACTCTTACCCTACCATCCAAAATAATACATCATAGGGGATGAGAATTCCCCTTACACTTGAATCTTTACATACTTTACAATTAACTAAACTAATTACTCGAATTAAGAAAATCAAAACACTTGGAGCACTTTTAAGATTACGTACATATGGGGGTAATAATATTATGTTCTTCCCCATTACTCCATAAAATAAGTACTTACTCATGAGTCCCAATCGTCCCAAAACAATATGTACAAGGATATAACTCGACTTAGCAACCATGTAATCAATTAGAAAGTTAACTTAGGGTTTAACAAATAACAATAATGCACTAAAAATGAGCGCATACACGGAAGGCTAAGGCGATTTGGGTGTACATTTAAGTGGGGTGTAACAAATTCTTCCTTTAAGTAAAATGCTTAAAGTTAGAAACGAAAAGATAGGCTCGGAGGGGTGTACTAGGGGTTTCGTGTACTAAAAATGAGTACAACGCTAAGGGTGTGGAAAAAAATTAGTTGACTTAACTAGCCAAGTAATATGACTTAAATGGTCAAGTAATTATAATACGGGTTTAACACAAGGGTGATCCTAATGCCTCTTATCATGTAGTAAATCCTACTACACGAATGTAGTCTCACTAGCGGTCTTGGGATGCATCACTAACGCAAGTTCTAGAATCTAAATGCTACCGGTACACTTATAAGCACTAATAGTAAATGCTTTTCCAATCAAATCTAAAGGCGAACCTCACATATTTGGGTGGAAAATTTTTTCTGAATATACGGTTATGTGCTAGTCATACAATCTCCTATCCATGAGACGCTTGCTATGGCTAAAGTTTCACTCCTAAATGTTGTAAAAAAAAATTAAATTTGGCTCTAAAATTGCACTAATAAGTATTTCTCATAGTTTTATTACACATCTACCATTTAACAAAACAAACTCAAGCGAAAGTGCATATGTAAGGTATCATCTTTTTACCCTCCCCTTACACTTAAGATGAACATTGTCCCCAATGTTCAAGTAAAGAATGTAAAAGTGAAAAAGTAAAGAGAATGAAATCAAATACTCCCCTGATTCGCTCGGTATGGATAATGAGGTGGCCAGGTTAAATCTTCCTCCAAGAAAATGAACAATCAAAGCTTCCCATCCAGAATATAAATCATCTTCTTGTCATACATAACCTGTAAAACCTGATAAAATAGACAAGACAACCTCGCGTAAAATCGGCGGCATCCTATATAAGTTACTAAATCCTAGAAAACAAAATAAGATATAATGCTTGTGGAATGAAGTTTGCAGATCTCCTGGAGATTATAAAACTTAATAATTCACAAAAACCATAAGACTCCGTTAGAAAAACAAAACCGGTAAAATTTCCAAATTTTTACACTTGACGCCGTCAAGAGTAAACTCGTGACGCCGTCAGAAGTGACCTGCAGAAATCCTTATGTTAAGTTTCTAGAAAATTTCTGGAAAAACTTGGTCCTACTTCCTGGAAAATCCTGCAAAACTTCATTATGACTCAATACAAGCATTTGACTCTAACAAATACGAATATACATGTTCATTTAATATTGTGGAAAATCATGATCGGTTTGTTTCTTAAAAACACATTTGGGGTTTCCCCTTACACTTATCTTTTGCAAAAATACTTTTAGGTGGAGTTAAGACTAGGCCAAAACAACAAAGTAAAGTATTTCCACTTTTTAATTGCGAAACATGATCAAACAACAATAAAAATTAAGCATGCATACAGAAGCAAATAACAATCAAACAAAAAAAATAAAATCACACAAACAAACAAAATGAATAACGTCACCATGAGAACCACTAATTATTTCAAATAAACGTAAATATGAAAATAAATTGTTCAAGGCCAACAGAGGCCGCATCCTAAGCTATTACAATACCAAATGTTTCAAATGACACAACCATCAATAAATTGTTCAGAAACAATAGGAATCAAGAGGAATCACTGGGGAGGAGGACCAAAGCGGTAGTCATAGCCAGGAGGCAGGTGTCCGGTGTACCCGTAGAGAGGGTAGTCAGCCTCACGGCCTGGGAAGGGATCAATCTGCAGGTAAGGCTCAAGCTGATCTCAGGTGGAGAGGTGCTGCATCTGGCGGATGGTGTGATCATACATCCAATCAAAGCGTTGATCAGTGGTGGCCCGCTATGCGTCCATCTGATCCATCCAGGCACCCTGGTGTGCCTGCCAGTCTCCCCGACTCATGTGTCGGTAGTAGTCAGCTGTCCCCTCCTCATAACCCTGGAACTGTTGCTGCTGGGGATCTACCTCATCATCAGCATCCTCCTCGACATCAGGCCCCCCTGCCTCATACCAAGTATAGGTCTCATTCCTCTCTGGCATCACAATGCTCATCTGCCTGAGGGATTTAGCCCTCACTACCCTACATGCCCCACAATCGCTCAAGTACCCCATGATCGGAGGAGTAAGGAGATCATAGGAACGAGCCAACCGGGTCACGAACATCCCCCCATACACCTTGTCAATATCCCTCTCACCCACACTGGTCCTCAAATAACTGGCCACCCAAAATGTGATGTTGCAGTAGACATCCGCTGAAAAGATGGTGTACAAGTAGAACAGGTCTGAAGCAGTGACACGGTGGGTGATGCCATGACGTCCTGACAGGCTGTATGTGATGCACCTGTGGACTAACCTAGCTATGGGGTCTCTGATGGATGCTGCCCCAGTAGTCGAGGTGTAAACCCCGTTCCCTATGGTCGGCCAAAAAGTGATACACCTCATCTCACTCCTCTGAGTCTCCCCATGTAACAATGATGCGTGGGAATCGCAACAGGCTTTACCTCTCAAGGAATCTTGAGAAGCTTACAACCCCCACCAGGCAGTGGACCTGATCGTTGTAGTATAGTATAGTGACAAGTACCGGGGGATTGATAGTTCAGCTTAGGAATAGTGTCGCTAGGATTAGAAAGCCTAAATACTAGCTCTTAAGGTGAGGGATGATTATTTTTGTGTTTTTGTATTTTATGGAAAGCAATTTAAAATATCGGGTTTGAAGGATTTGGGCGGAATTAGTTGCTAATCAACTAACCCAATACTAAGATGCAATCAAAATAAAATACTAGAAATGAAAATAAACTAATTTATACTAAGGTTGTGAGCAGTAATTGGAGAAAATGTGTTTACTTAGATTTCACTACTCCCTAGATATCTTTTACACGTTAATTACTTGTTATAATTGCATGGATGACAGATCGTATTCCTTAATACCATTCATGGGGTGGCACACATAACTCCCCAATTCTATGAGCTCTTATCTCCTCCTACACCATGCCCAACACAACTATAGGGATTGTAAACAGTGGCTCATACATTAAATACAACCAATAAAGACCTAGTGCGCGTTGGTTCATGTTTCTTAAGACGTTCAAGCATGTTACAAATTAGAGATCTGCCAGTTTTCTTAAGCCTGACATATAAATCATTCATCCAAGACAAGAATAAACAAGTAATCAACACATAATCAATATCTAGGTTTCATTAGATCTAAGCAAACACAAGATAGATCTAGCCTAGCATGATGGAATTAAGACAAGAACATGATATAGACAACCAACACATAGACATATTGATTGAATTAGAAGAACACTTATCTTGATTAAACATGCAAGGTATCAAGGGGTTGGAACCCTTGAAAAACCTGTAAATTTACACCAAAATCGTACTTAGGGTTTCTCCCAAAACTTCTCTCTTTAAATGTAAAAAATTAGAAAACTATATATAGGAAAAAGGGGTCTGACGGCGTCAAGACCAAGCTTGTGACGCCGTCACCTCGCCGCCAAAACAATCCTCGGACTACCTAGATCTACATTTAACGCCGTCAAGTACAAATCATTTCCAGGCCGTCATGACTTTTACTCTTGACGCCCTACCTTCATGACGCCGTCAAATCTCTTCTGGATCGTCATGGAATTTTACTCTTGACGCCGTCAGGGAACTACTCTTGACGCCGTCACCTACTGTTCCCAGCATGGAAAATTAAGACTTTGTCATTTTCTTCACTTTTATGCTCCAAAAACGTCCGAATTGCTTCCTTTTCCAGATTTCACTCCCAAAGTACCTAAAATCACAAAAGGAACGATTTAGGGCAATATTTGATCAAATAAATTCGGATTCGGGCTTAAATGACCCCCTAAAAACGGATCATTTTTCGCCTCATCATATACCCTTACACTTGAGATTTGCTTGTCCTCAAGCAAATGTGCTTTTATTCTACTCAAAAGACAAGTTAGGGGTCATTTAACACTAAAATAAAAGTAATTACAACAAATAATTGTTCCACTAAAGACCAATAGACAAGCACGGAGGTCATACACTAGCACCTCACAAATAGTGTTTAGATACTCACATCTCTCGGGTGTAATAAAGTGTAAATTACAATATGGAAATGGAAAACATCTCTCACTACCTGTCATTGCAAAATAGATTACCATAGGCTTGGGAAAGGATCAAACCTCCACCACATGGCGTAAGCACCTAGGATAAACTATCAAAGAGGTCTTTTAAAGGGTTGTAACGTTAGGTGTTGGGGTATGAAATACACGGTTTTGTTGGATAAAGGAAGTTTTACTGGTGGCGAGTTAACAATCTTGGTTAATTACATGTACAATATGGCGTTGCTAAGCCAAGACTAGACTCGACTTTAGCTAATAAATGAAAAATAACAAAAATATAAAATAAACATAGAATGAAACGGGATGGTTGTCCGTATATTTTTTCTCTTTTTCATTTTCTAATTTTTTTTTTTTTTTTTTTTTTTTTTTTTTGCATACACTCTTAACCTACCATCCAAAATAATACATCATAAGGAATGAACATTTCCCTTACACTTGAATCTTTACATACTTTACAATTAACTAATCTAATGACTCGAATTAAGAAAATTAAAACACTTGGAGCACTTTTAAGATTAACGTACATATGGGGGTAGTAAGTGATGTTCTTCCCCATTACTCCAAAAAATAAGTACTTACCCATGAGTCCCAATCGTCCCAAAACAATATGTACAAGGATATAACTCGACTTAGCAACCATGTAATCAATTAGAAAGTTAACTCAGGGTTTAACAAATAACAGTAATGCACTAAAAATGAGTGCATACACGGAAGGCTAAGGCGATTTGGTTGTACATTTAAGTGGGGTGTAACAAATTCTTTCTTTAAGTAAAATGCTTAAAGTTAGAAACGAAAAGATAGGCTCGGAGGGGTGAACTAGGTGTTTCGTGTACTAAAAATGAGTACAACGCTAAGGGTGTGGGAAAAATTAGTTGACTTAACTAGTCAAGTGATATGACTTAAATGGTCAAGTAATTATGATACGGGTTTAACACAAGGGTAATCCTAATGCCTCTTATCATGTAGTAAATCCTACCACACGAATGTAGTCTCACTAGCGGTCTTGGAATGCATCACTAACGCAAGTTCTAGAATCTAAATGCTACCGGTACACTCATAAGCACTATTAGTAAATGCTTTTCCTATCAAATCTAAAGGCGAACCTCACATATTTGGTTGGAAAATTTTTCTGAATATACGGTTATGTGCTAGTCATACAATCTCCTATCTATGAGACGCTTGCTATGGCTAAAGTTTCACTCCTAAATGTTGTAAAAAATTTTAAATTTGGCGCTAAAATTGCACTAACAAGTATTTCTCATAGTTTTATTACACATCTACCATAAAACAAAACAAACTCAAGCGAAAGTGCATATGTAAGGTATCATCTTTTTACCCTCCCCTTACACTTAAGATGAACATTGTCCCCAATGTTCAAGTAAAGAATGTAAAAGTGAAAAAGTAAAGAGAATGAAATCAAATACTCCCCTGATTCGCTCGGTATGGATAATAGGATGGCCAGGTTAAATCTTCCTCCAAGAAAATGAACAATCAAAGCTTCCCTTCCAGAATATAAATCATCTTCTTGTCATACATAACCTGTAAAACCTGACAAAATAGACAAGACAACCTCGCGTAAAATCGGCGGCATCCTATATAAGTTACTAAATCCTAGAAAACAAGATAAGATATAATGCTTGTGGAATGAAGTTTGCAGATCTCCTGGAGATTATAAAACTTAATAATTCACAAAAACCATAAGACTCCGTTAGAAAAACAAAACCGGTAAAATTTCCAGATTTTTACTCCTGACGCCGTCAGAATTGACCTGCAGAAATTCTTATGTTAAGTTTCCAGAAAATTTCTGGAAAAAACTTGGTCCTACTTCCTGGAAAATCCTGCAAAACTTCATTATGACTCAATACAAGCATTTGACTCTAACAAATACGAATATACATGTTCATTTAATATTGTGGAGAATCATGATCGGTTTGTTTCTTAAAAACATATTTGGGGTTTCCCCTTACACTTATCTTTTGCAAAAATACCTTTAGGTGGAGTTAAGAATTGGCCAAACAACAAAGTAAAGTATTTCCACTATTTAGTTTAGAAACATGATCTACCAACAATAAAAATTAAACATGCATACGGAAGCAAATAACAAACAAACAAAGATAACATCACACAAAACATGGGTTGCCTCTCAAGAAGCGCTTTTCTTTATTTACGAGTCTTGTAGCTAGACTCAAGGTCATGGGTTACTACGTGACCTCATCATTGGTTCCATTCTCTAGGTCGTCTTCTAAACCAGTTTTGTATTCCGGACCTAGTTGTAAGCATTCTTTATAGAAACCAAGCATCCTATTCTTTACATATTCTACTCCTCTACGTCTATCCTCCTCATTCCTATAATAAGCTGCTTGCTTGTGTTCCTTTTCGAAATTAGAGAGAAGGCGGTATTGCTCAATCTTGTAGGGCATTTGATAGGCAACCTCATCGTTCTCTTCCTTAAATCTAACTATCCCTAAATTCGGATCATAACTCATCCTAGTGGCCTAAACAAATGGTTTTCCGAATATTATTTGGCTTAGGCAAGCATCTATCACCGGACGAATGTCTTCCACTATCATAAAATCGATTTCATAGGTAAGATTCCCTATAATCATATGTAATCCCTTCACCCTTCCCGCAAAATTACTTATCAGATTCTTGTTGGGCATCATCCTAAAGTTAAGTTGCTTCTTTATTACCCAATTGTAATAAGTCCTAGTCATGATGTTGACGGGGGAACTAGGGTCGATGTAAGCTTTCCATATATGCATGTGCCCGATATTGCATGGGATGTTAATGTTAGAGGGATCTCCCATTTTGATAAGGGGTGTGCCGAAGATATATGGTCTCTCGGGACTATCGAATAGATCCTTATGGTACTCCCGTTCTTCCTCAGTGGGTAACTTATCAAAGTATTTTTCTATAGGCTCTACCTCCTCTAATTCCTCTTCCTTGTTAACCTTAACTTCCCTACTCTCATCCTTAATCTCGGCTTCTACTCTAACTTCATCCTTGTCACTCTTATCTATCTCCTTATCTATCGGCTTAATGGTGACAACATTGACAAAGTGGACATGTTTGGATGATGAGGGATCCTTAATTTGGATTCCACTATTGGTGTCCCTAGTGTCCTTCCTAGGTGTGATTAACGCTTGGTTGTTGAGGGCTTTCAACAAGTTGTCAATCTTGTTGGTCATCTCCGTTTGTTGTTGGTTGAATTCGGTTTCAAACCTAGCTATGCGAGATTCTTGAGATGCCATGAACTTTGACATCAATCCTTCAAGATTGTTGGTACTACCATAGTTGTTAGAAGGATTGTTGTTGAAAGTACGGTTGGATGGTGGACCGTTTGGTTGGTAACGATTTGGTGGGTTGGACGAATTGGGTTGATTTTGTTTCCACCTAAGGTTTGGGATTTTTCCATGAGGGGTTGTATGAATCACCGTAAGTGTTTGGCTCGGGCTTGAAAGTGTACCACTAATCTCCCGCTTCGTCGGTACGCGTGGATGCGTAGTCCGCAAAAGTTGTTCCGGGGAGTTCCACACAATCACGAGTGTCATGGGGACCACTACATAATTCGCATGAAGAAGTGATTTTGTTCACTTGGCTTGAAGGCTTAGGAGCTTCGTAAGATTTCATGAGAAACTTGACTTGGTCCTCAAGTTCCATGATCCTACGGTCGGGAGTGCTAGAATTGTTCGACGGCAAAGATATTGCCTTGACCGTTTTGTTCAAATCACGGGGATCATTCCAACTTTCGTTGTCATAGAGAGCAAGATCTTCTATAAGTTCCCATGATTGTTCCGCACTAAGATCACGTAGCTTACCACCGGCCGATTGGTCAATGGCTCGCCTCGTGGAGATGTCGAGGTCATAAAAGATTTGGACTTGGAGCCAAAGATCTATGCCATGATGAGGGACTTTTTGGAGTAAGTCCTTGAAACGAGTCCATGCTTCATAAAGAGATTCATTTTGACGTTGTTGGAACATCAAGATGTCATTTCTAAGCTTAGTAGTTCTCCCCGGTGGGAAAAATTGAGCAAGGAAACGAGTGGTGAGATCATCCCATGTGGTGATGGATCCCGCGGGTAAACGCTCAAGCCATTGACTAGCTTGATCCCGTAGAGAGAATTGGAATAGGCGTAAACGGGTAGTCTCTCTAGTTTCAACACCTAGGTCTATGGAATCTACGATTTTGAGAAAGTCCTTAAGATGTTGGTTTGGATCTTCGGAACGAAGTCCATGGAATGCACATCCGCTTTGCACCAACCGGATGGTGTCGGATCGCAAGGGGGTCACATTGGCTCCGGTGAGCTCAATGGTGTTTCGGTAGCCTTGGTGGCTAGGTTGGGAATACTCTCCTAAGGTTCGGGGCCTAAGGGGTTCTAATGGTGGGTTTTGTTGTGGTGGGATGACGGGTTCAAAGATGTTACCACCTTCCATGATGTCGGATGGTAAAGAGTTACGAACAAAAGCACAAAGAAATAAGATAGACTAAAGAAGACCTAAAAAATAAAAATAAAATCTTACTAGAAAGGAATCTAGCAAGTAGACCTAATACAAAGAAATTCTAACCTAGACAATAACTATTCCCCGGGCTGCGGCGCCAAAAACTTGATGCGTGGGAATCACAACAGGCTTTACCTCTTAAGGGATCTTGAGAAGCTTACAACCCCATCAGGCAGTGTACCTGATCGTTGTAGTATAGTATAGTGACAAGTACCGGGGGATTGATCGTTCAGCTTAGGAATAGTGTCGCTAGGATTAGAAAGCCTAAATACTAGTTCTAAAGGTGAGGGATGATTATTTTTGTGTTTTTATATTTTATGGAAAGCAATTTAAAATATCGGGTTTGAAGGATTTGGGCGGAATTAGTTGCTAATCAACTAACCCAATACTAAGATGCAATCAAAATAAAATACTAGAAATGAAAATAAACTAATTTATACTAAGGTTGTGAGCAGTAATTGGAGAAAATGTGTTTACTTAGATTTCACTACTTCCTAGATATCTTTTACACATTAATTACTTGTTATAATTGCATGGATGACGGATCGTATTCCTTAATACCATTCATGGGGTGGCACACATAACTCCCCAATTCTATGAGCTCTTATCTCCTCCTACACCATGCCCAGCATAACCATAGGGATTGTAAACAGTGTCTCATGCATTAAATACAACCAATAAAGACCTAGTGCGCGTTGGTTCATGTTTCTTAAGATGTTCAAGCATGTTACCAATTGGAGATCTGCCAGTTTTCTTAAGCCTAACATATAAATCATTCATCCAAGACAAGAATAAACAAGTAATCAACACATAATCAATATCTAGGTTTCATTAGATCTAAGCAAACACAAGATAGATCTAGCCTAGCATGATGAATTAAGACAAGAACATGATATAGACAACCAACACATAGACATATTGATTGAATTAGAAGAACACTTATCTTGATTAAACATGCAAGGTATCAAGGGGTTGGAACCCTTGAAAAACCTGTAAAGTTACACCAAAATCGTACTTAGGGTTTCTCCCAAAACTTCTCTCTTTAAATGTCAAAAATTAGAAAACTATATATAGGAAAAGGGGTCTGACGGCGTCAAGACCAATTAGGTGACGCCGTCACCTCGCCGCCAAAACAATCCTCGGACTGCCTAGATCTACATTTGACGCCGTCAAGTACAAATCATTTCCAGGCCGTCATGACTTTTACTCTTGACGCCCTACCTTCATGACGCCGTCAAATCTCTTCTGGATCGTCATAGAATTTTACTCTTGATGCCATCAGGGAACTACTCTTGACGCCGTCGCCTACTGTTCCCAGCATGGAAAATTAAGACTTTGGCGTTTTCTTCACTTTTATGCTCCAAAAACGTCCGAATTGCTTCCTTTTCCAGATTTCACTCCCAAAGTACCTAAAATCACAAAAGGAATGATTTAGGGCAATATTTGATCAAATAAATTCGGATTCGGGCTTAAATGACCCCCTAAAAATGGATCATTTTTCGCCTCATCAAACAACCTCTGCATAAAAGTCCCATCAACCTCCTCTCTAGTATACAACCCAATCCTCCAACCAAACTCAGCGACTGAACATGACTGCAACTCTCCCCCTAGCCTAAAATATATAGTGGTGCCCCCCACATCCGTCCTAGCCTCAGCCTAATCAAAATGGAAAGTCGCAAAGAACTCCCTCACCAACTCACTATACACTGTCTCTCTAATCCTAAACAACCTCTCCCACTGAGGACCCGCAAACCCATCAGTGTGGATCCTCCCCAAAAACGCAGCCTCCAACCCCTAAGCCCTAAGAAACTCCTAGTCAACCACAGCCCCAGCATCAATATGGTGGTTACAAAGCTCCGCATACTTGGTGTTAGCACCAACAGTGTCAAACTCGCTCCAACTATGGACCAATTCTCCATAATTGACTCTTTGAGACCTAGAGGAACTGCCCTTATGTTGACGAGATCTTTTGCTCATTTTCCTGGAAAAAGGTAGAGTGAACGGAAACGATTAGAACGAGAATTCTAATGAACTTCATGCTGTCAGACACATCTGACGCCGTCAGGAGTAATCCTGACGCCGTCAGATTGATCAGAATCTGAATCATGCAAATGCGAGGGAAAAATCAATTTTCAAACTCTTAACCCATTACCCAAACGCTCCTTTAATCAGAAAACATGGGTGGGGGGTCAAAGAATCCGTAGCATGAGTGGCTTTCCCTAAACTAATGCATGATTCGAGTGGGATAACATAATCAACGGGTAACCCCATGTTCACGAATCATCAAGTAGATGGCATTACGATTTGTTAATAATGGGTCAAAAATGGGGTTTCGGGCGAAAGGGGTTTTCCAAATTGATGGATCCCAAGGACAATTGATCGAAAAAGAATGAAGAAAAAATCACTTACCAAGTGAAGATTGGATGCGGAAGACGTCGAATTGAAGGGTGGAGAATCGGAGTAGCAGCAGCACTTTGGGTGAGATTTGTATGGTATGGGTTGAAAGTGATTGGTTTTGGGTTAATATTGTTGATCCATCGAGCTGACGGCGTCAAGAGTTATATCTGACGCCGTCAGATGTCCGTGTGAGGTTAGAAATGGAGTAATTCCATGTTTAGTCCCTGCACTTTGCGTGAATAGCTAAACATTAGTAAAACCCATGAGTAGTTATTCCGTTAACGAGGTCCACCAGGGTCGAACGTCTCATTACTGTCACGGAAAGAGGTAAGGTTGTAGAAGGGGTTAGGTGTTAAAACCTGTGCACGGGTCATTGGTGTGAAAAAAGAGATGTTGTTCCATAGAAGGTTTCAAATCAGTGGTGTTTTTGAGGTGCAACCTCTTTACACCGGGTTTAAAACCAAAAGAACGTCTTTTGGGTAAGTTCGGGAATGTGGTTCGCAAACATCCAACGAAAATGTTATGGAATTGCGAACTCTTCTCTGCATGGGGTTGCTCATGAGAACGGGGGGTAGTTAATGGTGAAGCACTTGGGGAAAATTTCCCGCTATCCTTCTGATCAAACACCAAAGGGGTTGAGACCTCGAAGACTTTTTCCATTTTTTTAGGTACGGAATTTTCTTTGATCTTTTCTTTGACCCTTGATATGAATTGGTCTGCGAAATTCATAAAAGCTTTATGAGTGCTTTCCATGCGTGCTTCTAGGTGCTGGATTTGTTTTTCCTGATTATCCATGAAGGTTACCATTATCCCTTCGAATTCCTCTTGTCGTGAACGTTCAGGAAAATTGTGGTCGATAACCGTATTCCTATGTAAATTAGGATTCCACATGGGTTCAGCAGCAAGCTTCTCAATACTCATTAATTCTTTTACCTGCTTCTCGATGCTTCCTAACAACTGTTCTTGGGTGGCATATGCGTAGTCAAGTTTTCCCTTGCTTGAGAGCATCGGGTCCTCCCATCCTTCCTCTTCGTATTGTGCCAACCCCTCAAGAACTTTCCAGCACTCGTCAATGCTAAGTCTATTTAGCCTGCCCTTGGCTGTGTAATCAATGGCTCTCCTTGTTTGATAATCAACTTGTTTGATAATCAACTTTATCGTAAAAGATTTGGATCTGGAGCCATGATGAGGGACTTTTCGGAGCAGGTCTTTATATCGAGTCCATGCTTCATAAAAGGTTTCATTTTGACGTTGTTGGAACATCAAGATGTCATTTCTAAGCTTAGTAGTTCTCCTCGGTGGGAAAAATTGAGCAAGGAAACGAGTGGTGAGATCATCCCATGTGGTGATGGATCCCGTGGGTAAACACTCAAGCCATTAACTAGCCTGATCCCGTAGAGAGAATTGGAATAGGCGTAATCGGGTTGTCTCTCTAGTTTCAACACCTAGGTCTATGGAATCTACGATTTTGAGAAAGTCCTTAAGATGTTGGTTTGGATCTTCGGAACGAAGTCCATGGAATGCACATCCGCTTTGCACCAACCGGATGGTGTCGGATCGCAAGGGGGTCACATTTGCTCCGGTGAGCTCAATGGTGTTTCGGTAGCCATGGTGGCTAGGTCGGGAATACTCTCCTAAGGTTCGGGGCCTAAGGGGTTCTAATGGTGGGTTTTGTTGTGGTGGGATGACGGGTTCAAAGATGTTACCACCTTCCATGATGTTGGGTGGTGAAGAGTTACGAACAAAGACACAAAGAAATGAGATAGACTAAAGAAAAACTAAAAATAAAAATAAAATCTTACTAGAAAGGAATCTAGCAAGTAGACCTAATAAAAAGAAATTCTAACCTAGACAATAACTATTCCCCGGCAACGGCGCCAAAAACTTGATACGTGGGAATCGCATCAGGCTTTACCTCTCAAGGGATCTTGAGAAGCTTACAACCCCCACCAGGCAGTGTACCTGATCGTTGTAGTATAGTATAGTGACAAGTACCGGGGGATTGATCGTTCAGCTAGGAATAGTGTCGCTAGGATTAGAAAACCTAAATACTAGTTCTAAAGGTGAGGGATGATTATTTTTGTATTTTTGTATTTTTTAGAAAGCAATTAAAAATCTCGGGTTTGAAGGATTTAGGCGGAATTAGTTGCTAATCAACTAACCCAATACTAAAGATGCAATCAAAATAAAATACTAAAAATGAAAATAAACTATTTTATACTAAGGTTGTGAGCAATAAATGGAGAAAATGTGTTTACATAGATTTCACTACTCCCTTGACATCTTTTACACGTTAATTACTTGTTATAATTGCATGGATGACGGATCGTATTCCTTAATACCATTCATGGGGTGGCACACTTAACTCCCCAATTCTATGAGCTCTTATCTCCTTCTACACCATGCCCAGCACAACTATAGGGATTGTAAACAATGGCTCATGCATTAAATACAACCAATAAAGACCTAGTGTGCGTCGGTTCATGTTTCTTAAGACGTTCAAGCATGTTACCAATTGGAGATCTGCCAGTTTTCTTAAGCCTAACATATAAATCATTCATCCAAGACAAGTATAAACAAGTAATCAACACATAATTAACATCTAGGTTTCATTAGATCCAAGCAAACTCAAGATAGATCTAGCCTAGCATGATGGAATTAAGACAAGAACAAGATATAGACAACCAACACATAGACATATTGATTGAATTAAAAGAACACTTATCTTGATTACACATGCAAGGTATCAAGGGGTTGGAACCCTTGAAAAACCTGTAAAATTTGCACCAAAATCGTACTAGGGTTTTCTCCAAAACTTCTCTCTCTTTTTAATGTGAAAATTAGAAAACTATATATAGGAAAAGGGGTCTGACGGCGTCAAGACAAAGCTTGTGACGCCGTCACCTCGCCGCCAAAACTATTCTCGGACTGCCTTGATCTACATTTGACGCCGTCAAGACTTAATCATTTCCAGGCCGTCATGACTTTAACTCTTGACGCCCTACCTTCGTGACGCCTTCAAATCTGTACTGGATCGTCATGGAATTTTGCTCTTGACGCCGTCATAGAGTTACTCTTGACGCCGTCACCTACTGTTCCCAGCATGGAAAATTAAGACTTTGGCGTTTTCTTCACTTTTATGCTCCAAAAATGTCCGAATTGCTTCCTTTTCCAGATTTCACTCCCAAAGTACCTAAAATCACAAAATGAACGATTTAGGGCAATATTTGATCAAATAAATTCGAATTCGGGCTTAAATGACCCCCTAAAAACGGATCATTTTTCGCCTCATCACCTACTCTAATGACTCGAATAAAGATAATCAAAACACTTTGAGTACTTTTTAAGATTAACGCACATATGGGGGGTAATATATGATGTTCTTCTCCATTACTCCATAACACTAGTACTTTACCCATGAGTCCCAATCGTCCCAAAACAATATGTACAAGATATGACTCGACTTAGCAACCATGTAAGTAATTAGATAATTAACTAAGGGTTTAAACATATAACAATAATGCACTAAAGATGAGTGCATACAAGGAAGGCTAAGGCGATTTGGTTGCACATTTGGGTGGGTTGTAACAAATTCTTTCGTTTAGTAAAATGCTTAAAGTTATAAATGAAAAGATAGGCTCAGAGGGGTGTACTAGGGGTATCGTGTACTAAAAATGAGTACAACACAAAGGTGTGGGAAAATTAATTGACTTTACTAGTCAAGTAATATGACGAGTTTTTCTATCAAACTTACAACGCGGAAGTTCTTAATGTGAAAGATTAACAATGGGAAAAAACTTAAATTAAAAAATTGAACAAAAAGATACAAAATAAATGGCAACTCATCTTCTTAACAAGACAATTAAAAAGAAAGAGCCCAAACACAAACACCGCATATCATATATGAAAATCGATTTGGTCGTTTGGAGGTAAAACTAATTAAACATAACCGTATAGAATGAAAATAGCTTTTCCAATTGTGCTATTCTCTCCAAGCCTTCACCATCTGGATTTAAGAGTATGCGAAAAGTTATTATGTTCATTTAGTTTTGGTTTGGGTGATGAGGAGAAAAATGAACCACTTTTAGGGGGTCATTTAAGCCCGGAATTGAATTTATTTGATCAAATATTGCCCTAAATCGTTCCTTTTATGATTTTAGGTACTTTGGGAGTGAAATCTGGAAAAAGAAGCAATTCGGACGTTTTTGGAGCATAAAAGTGAAGAAAATGCCAAAGACTTAATTTTCCATGCTGAGAACAGTACATGACGGCGTCAAGAGGAAAATCATGACGGCGTCAAGAGGAAAATCATGACGGCGTCAAGAGAAAAAGTGGTGACGATCCAGTACAAACCTGACGGCGTCACAACAAGGGCGTCAAGAGTTAATTTTTTGACGGCCTGCATAAGGAGACCACATGACGGCGTCAGATCCAGATCTAGGCAATCCGAGGAACTATTTGGCGGCGAGATGACGGCGTCAGACATTTGTTCTTGACGCCGTCACCTTCTAAACTCTATATATAGTTTTCTATTTTTCATTCATTAAAGAGGAACTTGTGTGGAGAAACCCTAGGGCCAAACTTTGTGAACCCTAGCTCGTATTTTACAGTATATTCAAGGGTTTTCACCCCTTGAATCCTTTCATGTGCTATTGAGATAAGTCTTCTCTTAATTCAATCAATATGTCTATGTGTTGGTTGTCTATATCTTGTGCTTGTCTTGATTTCAACATGTTAGGCTAGATCTATCTTATGTTTGCTTAGATCTAATGAAACCTAGATGTTAATTATGTGTTGATTACTTGTTTATTGTTGTATTGGATGAATGATTTCAATGTTAGGCTTAAGAAAACTGGCAGATCTCCATTGTGTAACATGCTTGAACGTCTTAGGAAACATGAACCGATGTGTACTAGGTTTTATTGGTTGTATTTAATGCATGAGTAAATTCTAATGATCCCATGTTAGTAGCTTCTTATCCGGTTCGACATAGGAGTGAAGTAGGCACTCATAGGATTGGGGAAGTAAGTACGCCACCCCATGAATGGTATTAAGGAATATAATCCGTCATCCACACAACTATAACAAGTAATTAACGTGTAAAAAATATCTAGGGAGTAGTGAAATCTAAGTAAACACATTTCTCCCATATATTGCTCACAACCTTATTTTAATTTAGTTTAATTTCATTTCTAGTATTTTATTTTGATTGCATCTTAGTATTGGGTTAGTTGACTAGCAACTAATTCCGCCAAAATCCTTCATACCCGAGATTTTTACTTGTTTTCCTAAAAATATAAAAATACAAAAAGAATCATCCCTCATCTCTAGACCTAGTCTTTAGGTTTTCTAATCCTAGCGACACTATTCCTAGCTGAACGATCAATCCCCCGGTACTTGTCATTATACTATACTACATCGATCAGGTACACTGCCTGGTGGGGGTTGTAAGCTTCTCGAGATCCCTCGAGAGGTAAAGCCTGGTGCAAACCCCACGCATCAAGTTTTTGGCGCCACAGCCCGGGGAATAGTTATTGTCTAGGTTAGAATCTCTTTTTATTAGGTCTACTTGCTAGATTCCTTTCTAGTAAGATTTTATTTTTATTTTTAGGTTCTCTCTAGTCTATCTTATTTCTTTGTGTTCTTGTTCTTAACTTTTCACCACCCGACATCATGGACGATAGGAACATCTTTGAACTCGTCATCCCACTACAACAAACCCACCACTAGAACCTCTTAGGCCCTGAACCTTAGGAGAATATTCCCGACCTAGCCACCAAGGCTACCGAAATACCATTGAGCTCACCGGAGCCAATGTGACCCCCTTGCGATCCGACACCACTTGAACCTCTTAGGCCCCAAACCTTAGGAGAATATTCCATGGACTTCGTTCCGAAGATCCAAATCAACATCTCAAGGACTTCCTTAAAATCATAGATTCCATAGACTTAGATGTTGCAACTTGAGAGACAACCCGATTACGCCTATTCCAATTCTCTCTACGTGATCAAGCTAGTCAATGGCTTGAACGTTTACCCGCGGGATCCATCACCACATGGGATGATCTCATCACTCGTTTCCTTGCTCAATTTTTCCCACCGGGGAGAACTACCAAGCTTAGAAATGACATCTTGATGTTCCAACAATGTCAAGGTGAAACTCTTTATGAAGCATGGACTCGTTTCAAGGACTTACTCCAAAAAGTCCCTCATCATGGCATAGATCTTTGGCTCCAAGTCCAAATCTTTTATGACCATATCGATCTCTCCACAAGGCGAGCCATTGACCAATCGGCCGGTGGTAAGCTACGTGATCTAAGTGCGGAACAATCATGGGAACTCATAGAAGATCTTGCTCTCTATGACAACGAAAGTTGGAAAGATCCCCGTGATTTGAACAAAACGGTCAAGGCAATATCTTTGCCTTTGAACAACTCTAGCACTCCCGACCGTAGGATCATGGAACTTGAGGACCAAGTCAAGTTTCTCATGAAATCTTACGAAGCTCCTAAGCCTTCAAGCCAAGTGAACAAAATCACTTCTTCATGCGAATTATGTAGTGGTCCCCATGACACTCGTGATTGTGTGGAACTCCCCGGAACAGCTTTTGCGGACTACGCATCCTCGCGTACCGACGAAGCGGGAGATAAGTGGTACACTTTCAAACCCGAGCCAAACCCTTACGGTGATTCATACAACCCCTCTTGGAAAAATCACCCAAACCTTAGGTGGAAACAAAATCAAGCCAATTCTTCCAATCCGCCTAATCGTTACCAACCGAACGGTCCACCCTCCAACCGTACTTTCAACAACAATCCTTCTAACAACTATGGTAGTACCAACAATCTTGAAGGATTGATGTCCAAGTTTATGGCATCTCAAGAAGCTCGCATATCTAAGTTTGAAGCCGATTTCAAACAAAAGCAAAGCGAGATGACCACCAAAATTGACACATTGTTGAAAGTTCTCAATGAACGAGAAATGGGAGCACTCCCAAGCGACACGGTCAAGAATCTGAAACTAAACGTTAATTCCATATCATCAGTTTCGTCACCCACTTCTTGTCCGCAATACTACTCGGTTAAATCAACAAGCACGTGTTTAAAACAAAACCAAATTCTTCAAAAGGACCAATCAAGTAAAACACCCGATATAAAAACAGTCAAAAGCATAGTTGAAACACCCCCTACGCAAGACCTTGACGATGAATTCAAGGAACTTCACCTTGAGCGCCCAGTTATTGATGTCTTAGCCCGTGCTCCCTACTATAGTGCTCTCCTAGAAAAATATGAGAAGTTTAAACTAGGTAAAAATGGGACCGCCTTCGTTCAAAACAAGTTGCCTAAAAAGCTTGATGATCCGGGTATATTTGGTTTGCCTTGTAAGATAGGAAGATCCGAAGCTTTTGACACACTAGCCGATTTAGGGTCAAGCCTCAACTTGATTCCCTTATCCCTTTTCACCACTCTTAAGCTAGGAAAGTTAGAGGATACGGAGGTATTGATAGGTCTAGCGGATGGAAGTATTGCCCACCCAGTTGGAATGATTAAGGATGTAGTTGTTCACGTAGGAAAGTTAACTATCTTAGCGGATTTTCACGTCCTAGACATGGTTAGTGACACTACATGCCCATTGTTGGTAGGAAGAGGATTTTTAGCAACCGCTAGCGCCATGATAGATTGTAAGGAGTCTAAGATAGCGGTAGGTGAAGGCGACACTTGGTCGGTATACGATGTTAAGAAGCATAGTTATGATTGTGATGATGAACCGACACCACATTGGGTAGAGATTAATAGGAGACCGTCTAGATATGGACCTTGGATAGAAAGGAACTTTATAGGACCTCAACGCCCATTCTATCTAGAAAAAGATTTCATTGAAAAGACACATTCGGTGGAACAACTCATAGCTAGAGATGAAGAGCTAGATCCTTTTGAGGACCTCTTAGTCTTTAGGAAGATGATTGAGTTCTTGAGCGTAATGCCTATTAATATAGAGATGAATAAGTGGAAAAGAGAGGGAGACAAGTGTAAATGGAGGTGGGACAAGCCACCTAAAGAAGGTGACGGATCATGGCATATGAAGATGACTTTGTATGATCCGGATGGAGAAAAGTTTGAAAGGTCATACCGTACTAAGAAAACTGATAGGAAGCTAAAACCTAAGTTTGATCCCAAGGATTTCCTCAATGAGGAACTTACCCGTATCACGTAGCAACCCATGACCTTGAGTCTAGCTACAAGACTCGTAAATAAACAAAAGCGCTTCTTAGGAGGCAACCCATGCTTTGTGTGATTTTTATTTTTGTTTGTTTGTTATTTGCTTCCGTATGCATGCTTTATTTTTATTGTTGGTATATCATGTTTCTAAACTAAATAGTGGAAATACTTTACTTTGTTGTTTTGGCCTAGTCTTAACTTCACCAAAAGGTATTTTTGCAAAAGATAAGTGTAAGGGGAAACCCCAAATATGTTTTTAAGAAACAAACCGATCATGATTCTCCACAATATTAAGTGAACATGTATATTCGTATTTGTTAGAGTCAAATGCTTGTATCGAGTCATAATGAAGTTTTGCAGGATTTTCAAGGAAGTAGAACCAAGTTTTTCCAGAAACTTTCCGGAAACTTAACATAAGAATTTATGCAGGCCCCTTCTGACGGCGTCATGAGTTTGCTCTTGACGGCATCACGTGTAAAAATCTGGAAATTTTACCGGTTTTGTTTTTCTAACGGAGTCTTAAAGTTTTTGCTGAATTATTAGTTTTATAATCTCCAGGAAATCTGCAAACATCATTCCACAAGCATTATATCTTATTTTGTTTTCTAGGATTTAGTAACATATGTAGATTGCCACCGATTTTATGCGAGGTTGCCTTGTCTGTTTTCTCAGGATTTATAGGTTATGTATGACAAGAAGATGATTTATTTTTCTGGAAGGGAAGCTTTGATTGTTCATTTTCTTGGAGGAAGATTTAACCTGGCCACCTTATTATCCATACCGAGCGAATCAGGGGAGTATTTGATTTCATTCTTTTTACTTATTTCACTTTTACATTCTTTACTTGAACATTGGGGACAATGTTCATCCTAAGTGTAAGGGGAGGGTAAAATGATGATACCTTACAGATACACTTTCGCTTGAGTTTGTTTGTTTGATAGTAGATGTGTAATAAAACTATGAGAAATACTTGTTAGTGTAATTTTAGCGCCAAATTTAAATTTTTTTACAACATTTAGGAGTGAAACTTTAGCCATAGCAAGCGTCTCATGGATAGGAGATTGTATGACTAGCACATAACCGTATCATTCAGAAAAATTTTCCACCCAAATATGTGAGGTTCGCCTTTAGATTTGATAGGAAAAGCATTTACTATTAGTGCTTATGAGTGTACCGGTAGCATTTAGATTCTAGAACTTGCGTTAGTGATGCATCCCGAGACCGCTAGTGAGACTACATTCATGTAGTAG
>JARVZY010003618.1:30000-42971 GCA_030686995.1 Artemisia argyi | reverse complement strand
AATTTCAAGCTTCACATTTGCGAAGCCAAGTTTATTGGTTGATAGCCCAATTAATATTCTATTTTACTGTTCAAGAATATCGATATATCGAATTTTCAAATGTATTACAATGGCATAAAGTTAAAATTATAATTGTAGTATAACTTAACATGTGAGAAGTGTCAAAGTAAATAAAAAGATTCGACGCATCAACGGAAAATATAGATCGTTGATATTCAGGTTACTTTGACACCATGGGTGTATTTTCAGCCATGTAGATTTTCAATATTGTTAGGAATTTGTGGTAAGTAAGTAAGTTAATTAGAGCAAGTGGGTTGTTTATAGATACTCTAATGAACATGGGGTAGGAAGTTATTAGAGATATCACATTAAATTGATGGAAGGCTTAAAGGCTTCTGTTGTTGTTATACTCATTTATCATTTTGTATTTGTATGGCTTGAATAATCTCAAATGCTGTTTTGAAAACAAAATTCACACCATAAATTTTATATTTCGTTTTCGTTAACATCGTATACCTTATAACAATCTACATAATAAACTTAATAACAAAATTTATATTATAAACTTATAACAAAATTTACAAATTAAACTTTATAAAAAAATTTACATAATAGACTTTATAGTAAAATTAAAACAATAAACATTATAACAAATTACACAATAAATTTATAACAAATATTAACAACTTTGATAATAAAGCAACGGCGGCGAGACAACGGTAGTTAATGGCAGCAGCAACGGCGGCTATTTTTCCGGCAAGTCACCAGCAGCGGTGGCGGCTCATGGCTGTACAAAAAAAATTTTTATTTTCATTTTTTTCCCTCTTCACCTCAAATCAACAGGCTGAAATATTCAATTCATGCAGCGCCAATGACATCTTTTATAAATCTATCTATCGAGCAATTAGCTTATACATATCGAGATGATGTCCAATAACAACTTAGCGATATTATAATCTGGAATCTGGATAGAACAAAGAGCATATTTCAATAATACCTTAAAACATCGGCGGCGTGGTGGCGACTTTTCCGGCGAGTCAATAGCAGCGGCGGAGGCTCATGGCGGTGCGTGGCTGATACAACCAAAAAACCCAAAATAAATTAATAGAAACTCATATCTACATATAAACATCAAGAAAAACTTTCATGATATTAGATCTATTAAAAAAAAACTTTAGATCTATCAATAAAAGCCTTAGATCTATGAAGAAAAACCTTCGGTGATGGTGGTTTAGTTTGGTGGAGGTGTGGCCGGCCGAGGAGGAGTAAGAACGACCGGAGGAGGTGAGGTCGGCGGAGGAGTGGTGGTATGTGTGTTTTTTTCCTTCTAGTGTGTTGTTGTGAGATAGGGCTGGTATGCGTTTTTTTATATAAGCATGTAAAGGCCAATTAATGCTACATCTTTACACATTCCAGCTTACAGACTCTCCAACTTTTCAAGATCTTTAATATAACTCAAAGCTCAACTTAAATCTCATCATATTAGAGTTGCAAGCTCAAATCATAAATTCACATGCTCAATTAATGCTCAACTTGCAACTTATTTTTTATATATAGTTAGATTTTTGATTTAAAAAGAAATTTTATGTTTTTTAATACGGTGTGTCCATGGGCACATATTAGCAAAACTCTTGTAGCAACTAGAACGGTGGGAGAAGGCGTGTTATCATATAAAGAGGATTGTTCCTCATCATCATTATTAATCACATTCTCTTCTAATGAAACTGTAGACCTAGTTGTTTCAAAATCGGGTAACTTTTCACGATGACAAACCATGCGAGCAATATGAGAAAGTTTCTTGCCAAGTACTTTGATGCCATACGTCAGAAGGTTTGAATCATTTACAAGTGCTCCAAGATTAGGAAGCCGATCCACCTTATTCTTGATGTCTTTGAATTAGCAATCCGAAATCTTTTGATAACACAAGACGCATATTAAGGATTTCATTATCCAATTTCATGATTCGGCTGTCTTTGTTATCATGAAAAATCTTTTGAAGATGATCCCAAATAGTATAAGCAGGGGCATTGGGATCTAAAATCATGTCAACAAGCTTAGGTGAGATGGTGGCATATAACCACATAACAAATAAAAAAAAGAATATCCGTTTTACAGAATTCGGGCGTGACATTGCTCGAATAGGTGGCCTCAAGATACTTATGAACACCATGAGTTTTGTAAAAGCATTTAACAATTCACTCCAAGAATTGTAGTTTAAATTATCAAGGTCAAAAGGTGCGGGGATAGAAGCCTTCATGCTAGCAATTGAGTAAGTTTTACCGATGGTGTCTTTAGCAGAGTTAGTGCCACCAGTCATTGTGGTGATCAATGTTGATCAAATGCAAGGTGGGTGTTTAGGGCTCTGTTTACTCTATTACAATTAATAATTCCCCATAAATCATTTATTATCATTAACTCAGAATATATACTTTACACTGCTTGAAGAATAAGATTATTAAGTGGGCTTAACACAGTAGATGGGCTAAACCCGGCAAGTTTAGCACTCTTTAGCGTGAAAGAGTCATAGCATGGGAAGCTTGGGCGCGTAATTTTTTGTGTGAGCTTCATGCTCCTTTATTTAGTGTCACGCTTGTTTATTGTGATAATGTTGTTATAGTATACTTGTCTACTAACCCAGTTTAGCACCAGCGTACTAATCATATTGAGACCGGCATTCATTTTGTTTGTGGCTTTGTTGCTTCCAGCCGCTGTAACGCGCGGGTACCCTGCTAGTATTATCTTATTATCCAACCTATATAAAGTATATATTCAAAGTTAAAGATAATAAATGATATATGGGGAATCATCAATTGTAATAGTATGATGGGAAAATATATAGGTGAAATATTCAAATACAAATTTCGGTATGGAAGAGGTAATCACTTAACGGAATATTTTTTAAAACTAATGAAATGCTTTTCACGTTAAGTCACAAGGTACCTAAAATACGTACTTAGAAAAGTTTGATGCTAAATACGTACTCATTTCATCATTTTAGTGGCAAATAAAGGTTGTTCAGAAAATGATTGTCGAATAAACTCTCTTGGTATGTTTTCTATGGCAAATCGCTATTTTAACCTTATGCTATCATTAGAAAAGTTGATCCAATATTTTCTAAAGATCTAATAAATCAATCTTAGTCATCCATTTCTTAAAAAAAAAAAAAAAAAAAAAAAAAAAAAACTTTCAACCTTTAAATAAATAAAATCTCGCAAACTATTAATTGTTACGCAAAATAAATTATACTACTGCGACGAGAATCAAATCATCTTGCTATAGAGGTGCACTTCTATATATATACTTTCGACGAATTTTTTTTTTTTTTTTTTTTTTTTTTAATTTTTTTTCCATTATGTCTGTAAAAATTACATGTGATTTGTATCACAAACCACATGTGATTTTTCTAGACGTAACTGAAAAGAAAAAAAAAAGATTGAAAAAAAGGTTCGTCGAAAGTATATATCGAAGTACCCGTCTACTGAAAGATAAAAAAATACTAGTCGCGATGGTGTATTCTTTTTATTATTATTTTTTTTCACTTGACGATTTATTATTTGCAAGATATTTTATTTTAAGAAAAAGAGATGAAAAGTGGGTTTTTAATTTTGATTTTATATTAATCTCAACTCATGCTATCATATGATTAATTTATGGTTCTTGTGATTAACGATCAGTGATCGAGTTTCCTAAGAAGAAAATTACTAGATTTCAGTTACATAATTCATTGAAAAAATTTAAGATATGAAGAGATTATTTTGTGTCAGTATTTCATGAGATGGCTGAGTAAGCAGGCGGACACCAGTCATATATTATAATATCTTTTCACTATTTTTATTACTAGTTAATTATATGTTTAATATACTACAGAGATCTACAAGGAACGTAGATCAAGACAATTACGACTGATTGTTGGAGTACAATTTGGCAACCGTTCATTACATTTTATTACAATAAGCACACTTGAAATAGCATAAATCAAAAACAATTACACAGCGAAAACGATACCCAATCCTGCCTGAGCGATCTAGGTGCCGGGATAAATAAAAAACAATTTAAGTAGTGTGTTCATACTTAAAATGAGATATTTAAACCATCAAACTTTTCTTTTGCGATCTCATCAAGAGTTTTTATCATTTCAGTTGTAAGATAATTAACTGAATCACCAACTATGCCTTTTCGAAAGTAGATACCGTTGGAGGAGTGGCTCCGGCCATCCTTATTTCCCTTATGTGCCTCACTTAATTTCTTAAAGCTACATAGTTCTATTATCTCTTGCACGGATCCATCATCTTCCTCCTCTTTTGTAAAAGAAGAACCTATGAAACTCGCCAATCTTTTAACCTCATTATATGTATCTTCCTTGAGTTTCTCATACGTTAAAAACAATACTTTATTTGGTCGTTCTAGACTTGCCTTATAGTAACCTATCGCGTGATCCCAAACGGGCCCATTTGGGGTTAAACCTTTGCGAAAAAGCTCAAATGTGTCATCCAATTTTGTTGGACTCGAACCATCCTCTCTTAACGTGTTCATGAAATGCCATAAAGAAATTAGCATATCTTTAGGGTTTCTGTGTATATAAACAATCCGACAATCAGAACTAATAATGGATTGTGGTAATGAAGTGTATGGAATATGGGTTGACATGAGGCCATTGGCGTAAGAAGGGTTATTCAAGAAAGACTCAGACTCAAGAAACGGGACACAATCGTGAGGGCTAGTAGTGATCAATGGGTGGGTTGCACAAGAATCTTTATCAATTTTGAACTTGGCTCGGTTTAAAATGGCGAAGCCAAGGGACTTAAGCCAAGTTGTGCCAGATTTTACCTGACTTGCCAAAAAAACATCGGTAGGTAGAGCTTGAAATTCGTCTTGCAATGCCATGATTGCTTCAACAGAAAAGTTAGCATTTGAGTGTAACCAAAAGCCATGGTGATACCAAAAACCTTGGTATTTGCATAAATGAAGGTTTGTATCGATTTCTTTTCTGGGAAGAGCCAAAACTTTTTCCTTGTATCGCTCAATGATGATTGCCATTTTTGCTTTTCGTGCTTTTTCTTCATCTTGTGTAATCGATGCTACAGGTGAGTAGAAGGCAACAGGAAAAGACATTATGTAAAGCTCCGAATAGAAAGAGGATGTAATGATTTGTTATTGTAATTTGTTTCCTCACCGCTATGTGTATTTATATACTATTAAAACATGAGATCTCTTAAAACATTTTCCACACAAAATATATTGCGGGTCCATTGATGGGAGGGGTTGGTATCGTCTTATTCGGAAACGTCTTTCCCTAATTATATGAATTTACGTAGTTTTTGTCGTCTTAATATTACTATATTTATTTTAATAAAATATCAGATTCATTATCTATAAGAGCATGTGCAGCAATCACGCAAGACATGCGTTAAATGGGAGTTAACGTGCGTTAAATACACGTTAGCCGTTGCATGTTGCTGCGTTAAAGGTGCGTTAACACGCCGTGTTAACTCTTTAACACGGCGTTAAGGGTATGTTTAAAAAAAAAAAAAAAAAGTTGACACTATTGGCCCCTCTAACTTTTTTAACATTTGGATTAAAAGAAAATGGAAATTACAAAACACTCCCCCCCCCCCCCCCCCCCCCGTGCGTTAAATGCACGTTAGCCGTTGCATGTTGCTGCGTTAAAGGTGCGTTAACACGCCGTGTTAACTCTTTAACACGGCGTTAAGGGTATGTTTAAAAAAAAAAAAAAAAAAAAAAAAAAAAAAAAGTTGACACTTTTGGCCCCTCTAACTTTTTTAACATTTGGATTAAAAGAAAATGGAAATTACAAAACACTCCCCCCTCCGTGCGTTAAATGCACGTTAGCCGTTGCATGTTGCTGCGTTAAAGGTGCGTTAACACGCTGTGTTAACTCTTTAACACGGCGTTAAGGGTATGTTTAAAAAAAAAGTTGACACTTTTGGCCCCTCTAACTTTTTTAACATTTGGATTAAAAGAAAATGGAAATTACAAAACACTCCCCCCCCCCCTTGCGTTAAATGCACGTTAGCCGTTGCATGTTGCTGCGTTAAAGGTGCGTTAACACGCCGTGTTAACTCTTTAACACGGCGTTAAGGGTACGTTTAAAAAAAAAAAAAAAAAAAAAAAAAAAAGTTGACACTTTTGGCCCCTCTAACTTTTTTAACATTTGGATTAAAAGAAAATGGAAATTACAAAACACTCCCCCCCCCCCCCCCCCCCCCGCCCCTTTAGTTCTTAAACGGTAAAGTTGAGCGGGATGACTAGATTTAAATTCATAATTTAATGTTCAATACAACGCAAGAAAAACATACAAAGTATGAAAAACAATCCAACTAATGAAGTTTTTAGACAGATTTGTAATTGTCGATTAGATATGACTTCTCTTCGCACACTTGCAACACTTGTTCCCGAACCATCTTCAAGGCGACATGAAGTTGCAGATCTGTTTCATCGTTTCTAAATAAAGTTTCTAGACCGATCCTAGTAGCTGGATGGTCTTGAGGCAGCTCACTCAACCTTTCAATCTCCGGAGCACGATCCTCCATCTGCAGCATAATTCGAGTTATCTCACCTAGCAAATTGTTAATCAGCCTTAGCTCTTTTCTTGTTCATTTCGTAATCGAGCAAGGATACTCCTTTGCACCATTGATGGATCGTTAGCCATAGTGTTTGTGTGAGAATATGAAGTCTTGTTAAAGTGGCATTTTGATGCAGGTTTTACCGACCAGGTTTTAATATTTATAATTACTCGTTTTACCTAAGGTCTACCTATTTGCACTAACGGACAGAGAATCCGGTCGTGTATAGAATAGTGATGGTAACTCCGAGGTCGTCCCAAGAGCTATGTGGTGCGGACTAAGTCTAAGTCTAATGTCACTAATTAAAAGAAAGATTGATTGATTGATTGGTTGAGATAAAAACAAAACAAGAAAACAAATAGCAAATAAAAGTAAAGTTGTGAGCAGTGGGAGAAAAGTGTACTAGCCTAGTTACTACTCCTATATCATTTTATGTCATGTTCCCTATTAAACTAATCTGATGCTTTAGGTGGGGCGGACATATATCACTAGGTGCATATGGTCAAATTCCCTAGCCTATCTCCCCCGAATCCTGTCAGGAACCATGGCGCTTCCCAAGTAGTAAGCCGACGTATGGTATACGGGTTTGAGTCATTAAGTGCCACTACATGCTAGACTTATCTCTAATGGCCCGTTGTCACGATCATAGACCATTTCTCTAACTTCTTAAGTTTATCAAGTACGGAAGGTGATCCTATGGTCAATTCGCACACGAGGCAATATGGTCAGTTGTCATCCCTCCCATTTCCTCGCAATCCATCAGGCTAGTGTCCTATGGTCAATTCTACTAGCCTACTAACTCAATTGGGGTCTTAATTCAATTAAAGCTAGCGTAATGGATACAACGGCATATCAAAACTACCGAAACAAGTGGTTCTCAAGATAAACTATGCATGCACACAGGTAAAAGAATATAAGAAAAGTACGAAAACATGATTAAAACAATATAGGCATCATAACTAGGCTAGCACCAGAGGTGCTTAGCTAATCATATTAGAATTAACACTCGAAATAATGTTTACAAGATCCATATATTCGAAATGTAATTGAAATAATGAAATGCTAAAACTTATGGTGATTGAGGTGTGATTTCTCCCTTGGAAAGCCTTCGTATGCTGCTGTGGAAGGGCCTTCTATCTGCTCCTAACGATCTCTGACTTTGTGTCTGAGAAAGTTGATGTTGAAATGCAGAAATTAGGGCTGTATTTATAGGCCCATCGGGAGTTACGGCGTAACTATGAAATGTGTTACGCCGTAACTGCTGAAATCTTATCCAGATCCATAGTTTACGGCGCAATTGATGAATTGTTATGCTGTAATACTGATTTAGGGTTTCTTCTCCGTCGTAATCTCCAAATGGTTACGCCGTAGAGTATTTATCGGATCTGAGATAAGTCTTGTAGTCTTCATTACGCCGTATTCCAAAAGGTGTGTTACGTCGTATGTTAATTCTTGATCTTGGACTACTCTCATACTCGTTGCTACGCCGTATTCCATAGTTGTTGTTACGGCATAGTCTTCAGATCAGAGGATTCTTCAAGCCATGTGGTTGTTACGGCGTAAACTATGAAATGTGTTACGGCATAACTCTTGATTCGTGTTGACTTTGGTCTTCTTAGTAGAAATCCTCGCTACGGCGTAATTGGGAGATTGAGTTACGCCGTATCTTCTTCCAGCATACTTGGATTTGTCTATCTTTCGCACGTACTTTCCAATTTCCTCGTCTCTTTAGCTCTTATGCCCACTCATGACCTGGATACAAAATATGAAGAGCTAATAGCATATATCCACATAATTATTAATATAAATGAGCATAATAGGGGGAAATTGACACTTAAATATCAGGGTTATTTGATTTTATCAAATATCCCCCCCCCCACTTGAACTCTACTTGCCCTCAAGTAGACCTTATTAGAAGTATTCTCAAAAAGATATCCCCCAATATTAATCGGGAAATATGAATTTAAAAATATCCTACGGTAGAATTTCTCAAAGCCAAACACCTCACGAAAAGGGGAACAAACACTCACTCTCTCTATATTATAAGTGTCAATTTTCGGGGTGATCACTCATTGCACAGTCATAGTATGTATTCTATCATAGGCTTGGCAGTTACACAAAACTCCCCCACTAGAGCTAAGGTCGGAACAACCCTCGAAGGCAACATTGGGTGAACACATATAAGGTTAAGGGTGTGGTGTCGTTACTAACATGCTATGGCGAAAGCGACAAAGGAAATGATACATGACCGGAACGTTGGGCAAGACAACAAGACCTGCTCGAATCTTTCACCTAAGCACGATTCACAACTAAGGGTAGGAATAGACATGGGATTTCACATAATTGGTGTAAAATAAAAATAACAAGCAAATAGTCTAAGCCTACAACTAAGTCATCACCATTTACCATTGCCCAAGGTCTAAACTTCGAAATGTAGAAATTGGATCATAGCAAGTTAATGTGCCATTAGAGGACGTCATTACGGGCGCAAAACTTGGTCTTCATGTTGGTGTAGAATTATTCACCAACTCTTTTCTTCAATTGTGACCGAAGTGGCCTCTTCGATACTATATCTTTGAAAAGCTCTTCATCAAGATGCTATACATTGGTGCACCTGTTTATTTCAGGTATCTACATTTGGAATTTCACATTTTTTTTTTGCTAACAAAAATATACCCCCCCCCCCCACTTGAGATGAACAATACATGAGAAAATTGGGGGGGGGGGGGGTCTTCAAATGATCTTCAATGATTTGTCTTTGTAGGTGTGATTCCTGAATTCATCCACTTAGACCTCGAACTAGGGCAAACAACAACTTCCAAATCATAGACTAGACTACACGGTAGGCTAAGGTGTAATGGTGTATCGAAACAATATATATTTGGGTGAGAAACGAAAGGAATGGCTCAAAAGGGTGTACTAGGGGTATCTTGCACTAAACATAAGTGCAACAAAAGGGTTTACACGGGGGCCGAGAAGTCGAGGTGACTAAGCGATAAACACACACATATAAGGCTATTTGGGTGATAATCCTAAAACATTGCCTTCTAAAATTGTTCCTTCCAAATGCGTCTAGCACATTACTCGTCTATGGGTTTGAAATGATGTAAAAGCCAAGTTCTATAGTTTACAAAACTACCGGCACACTCAATATTTAGGTGGATTTGGGTAAACAGGGTGAAACTGAATAAGCTAATCCTCACCATATTAATTCAAGGGTTAAATGCGCTCGGCTAAGGTCTATTCTAGTTCGGTTAAGAAAAACATGTCAAAAGTTTTAAAAATGGCAAAAATTTTCAAAATAAACTAGAAAAAATGAGGGCTAATAAAGTTCAAGATAATTCTACTCCCGTTCCCCCACTTGAAATGTACAAAGTCCCTTTTGTACAAAAAATGAAGTAAATGTGAAGAGAAGGTAGAATTAAATCGAGAACTTCCCTGAAATTTGCTCCAAAAATGAAAGAAGGATCACAAGAAATCTTCATGCCTTCAACTGGCCTTCATGAGCAAACTCCATTCCCTGAAATCACAACATTACCACAAGCATAAAAATAAAAAATAAAAAACAAGAAAAATCCTAACTCACTTTCGTAGGAATCACGGTTGCATTTAGCGTATGCAACAAGCCTTTTAAACCACTTGGTGTCCCAAGTGGACGAGTTAAGTCTCGTAAGGGCTTACAGGGAACATACCCACAAAGTTAATTTAATTACTAATACAAGTTTAGTATGTTTGAAATTATTTTAAAGGATACACCTCAGAGAAGTGTTACGGCGTAACCATGAAAATGACTTACGCCTTAGTTAGATAAAACCTGGAGAGATCAGCTACGGTAGGATGGTTACGGCGTAGTCATAAGACCTTGTTACGCTGTAATTTCTTATCTGAGAGCATCAGTTTCTGCAGTAAACAGATTCTCTCGCTCCTCCATGCTCCAATTCCTGCAAAAATATAAGACAAACATACAAACCAACAAAAACAAAGAAAAGGATAATACGGGTTGTCTCTCGCAAGAGCACTTTTGTTTATTAACGAGTCTTTAAGTTAGACTCATTCCCACGGGCCTTCACGTGGGTGGTTGGGATAAAATTCCCGACTCCTTGTTCTTAGAAGTCTTTGGTCTATCCCACACCGTGGGGCTACATACTGTAGCAAGTTAAGCCGATTCCTTTTAAAGAAGTCGTTTTTGCCCATTTGCTGCGATGATGCATTTCGTCTTAAACAATTAACTGGGTTTCTCCGAACTTAACTTTTAACCAGTTTCTAAATGAGATTCCATGATATCCAACTTCGGATCTCATAGATTCATTAAAACATGCCCATTGGTATCTTTTTGCCACATTGCCATGAATCAGTTCTCCTCCACTACATTTCTTCCGTGACGGATCGCACGTTGGCCAGGCTTGTGTAATTCCGTTCTTTATCATTAATGCCGGTTTGCAAAAATGGCATGTCCACTTGATTACTTCATCGAAGTTAATACTATTTTGGTAGTTCTGCTTCCACAAGTTTTGATCAAAATCCGAGTCTTCATAGCACGACCATATTCTTGCTTCTCTTTTAAGTCGTCTCAATCTTAGCCGTCCTCCTCCGTTGCAATATTTTGCACTCAGACAACATGATGCTATACATAGTTTCTCGTTATTAGAAAAGGCTATAGGTTCGCAAAAATGTTTTACCACGGTAACTGTTACTGGCTTTTTATCTCTCCAGGGTTCGAGAGATGGGTCCTCATCGTCCACTTCCCCTTCAAATGACTTTTCACCATCTTTTTCAGCTTCCTGATTGACGTTATGCGTATATAATAGACATAGAGAAGTCATATAGTTAAATACCTCGTCAGAAACTCCATGCGTGGCGGGATAAGGTTCCTCGTTTGCAGTGTTAGCTACGCATGAAATGGCTACCTCCTCATTTTCAATTAGCAATGATTTCCTCATCTTGAATGTAACCCTTTCATCATATGATCCCAATGAAATTTCTTTCATAAAAACGTCGATGCGTGCTCGTGCAGTTGCAAGGAAAGGTCTTCTAAGGATAAGGTCTTCATTAGGAGTGTTTGCCATGTCAACAACGACAAAATCAGCCAGGAACAGGAAACGGTCGATCTTCACAATAACATTATTAACAACGCCCACGGGAGTGGCCCTAGTCATATTGGCCATTTCAATCACCAGATTTGTCTTCTCAAGGCAAGTAATGTTTAAAGATCGGAATAAAGATAATGGCATGACATTGATTCTTGATCCCAAATCAGCTAATGCTGTTAAACTATGTTTCCCAATTAAGCATGGGAGGGCGAAACTTTCTGCACTATCTTCTTTGTTTGGCAACCGTATAGGTGCTCCTTCGGGTTGTTTGGCGTTGTCTTGTATATTTGAATCATGAAATGGTGCATAATGAAAGTTATCTTCAGAATCTTCAATCTCATCCTTAGTTACAAGAGCCATGCATGTTCCCACAGACTTGTTTCTTATGACTTGTTGTTTGTGTAATTCGTCACTAACCCTTCCGATTGTAGCTTCGAGGTTTTTAAGAGATTTATCATGACTGTCAAGGCTTTTGTTGGTGCTTTCTTGAAACTCCATTAACCAATCATCTTGTTCTTTTTGTCTTTTCGCCGATTCTTCCAAATATTTGGTTATGGTTTCTTCTAATTTTGATCTTCTCTCCCCGTAAGGAGTTCTGCTGAAGTTCCCAGGTGGTCCAACACGATAACCATTGTTGTTGCCTTGAAATGGTCGTCCATTACCGTATTTGACCTCTTCAACCTTCTTTTTCATTAATGGGCAGTCCTTTGCGATGTGGGCTCCTTCGCAAATATCGCATCCGACTTGGATGGCATGAACGCTTTCTTTGAGCTTCTTCACTTCCCTTCCTAAGTTCTCAAGTTGATTAGTAAGGGCATTCATACCTTCCAAACCTCCTCCGGTACTTCTTGTGCTACCTCCATCGTGCCATTTTTTTGACTGGTCAACCAAATCTTGAATTATATCCAAGGCTCGAGCAGGTGTCATCCCTGGGATGGGTCCTTGTGAATCAACCATTCGTCTAGTTGCAATGTTGATGCCTTTATAGAACAAGTTGACCTTTTGTTGAACGTTCACATCATGTGTAGGGCATCTATACAAGAGATCATTAAATCGGTCCCATGCCTGGTACAATGTATCGTCCTCCTTTTGTCTGAAATTATGAATCTCTTCCAACTGTTTTGTTGTTCGGGAAGGAGGGCTAAAACGTTGAATAAAGTTCTTCTTGAGGAGATTCCAAGTGTTGATGGTTCCAGCAGGTAACCTATCAACCCATCTTTTAGCAGCTCCGGAAAGTGTCATAGGGAACACTCGGAGCATGACTGAGTCATGAGAAACACCTGGTATGTTGAAGAGA
>JARVZY010003618.1:0-25000 GCA_030686995.1 Artemisia argyi | reverse complement strand
ACTTCCAAGTTGCGATCCACTTGCTTTTCAAATGCGTTATCCACCAAGCGCTGGTAGGTGGCACCCGCATTCTTCAGTCCAAAAGGCATCTTCGTGTAACAATAGACACCTTGGCTCGTATGGAAAGCTGTCTTTTCCTCATCTTCCTTAGCCATTTGGATTTGGTGGTACCCTTTGTATGTGTCCGAGAAGCATTTAAAGGGGTATCCACATAAGGACTCCACTTTCCAATCTATCTCTGGTAGTGGATAGCAGTCCTGTGGACATGCTTTGTTAAGATCAGTGAAGTCTACGCACATCCGCTAACTGCCATCGCTCTTTTTAACCATGACTGGGTTAGACAGCCAGTCATGATAATAGACTTCTCACATGATGCCCGCGTCCACCAGCTTATGTACTTCCTCCAAGATTGCTTTCGCACGCTCTGGAGCTTAACCGCGCTTCTTCTGCCTTATTGGTGGGTATCCTTGTCGGATTTGCAACTTATGTTCTGAAATTGACCGGGGTACGCCAGTCATGTGCTTTGGTTCCCATGCGAAGATATTCAGGTTCTTTTGCAGGAGTGCGCACACGACTGTTTTCCCTTTGTCTGACAACAAGCCCCCAAGTGATACCTGTTGTTCAGGGTAATCAGGGTGGATTGCCACTTTTAAGTTCGGTATCTTGGCTGCGCCATGCTCTGGAGTGTGTGTTGCCTCACATGTAACCGTATTACATTCTTCGGGAGGCACATCATTGTTGTAGAGGGTGACAATGCCGCCTTCTACTGGGAATTTTAGCATTCCATGTGCCGTGGATGGCACTGCGCGGAGGGCTGATATACCTGATCTTCCGATGATGCCATTGTATGGCGAGGGAGATCTAATCACCATAAAGTTCATCCATGCTTTTATGGAGTGCTCCTTGTTGTCGACCATGACTAGCAGCCGTAGTTGTCCTATTGGCCATATCTTTTCTCCTGTAAAGCCTGTTAAAGATGTCGCGGCGGGGACTAGCTGGTTTTGTATCCCAGGTCATAGTCTCTTGAAATAATGTTCGTACATTATCTCTGCGGATGCTCCTCCATCAACATACAAACGGTGGATATCGTGACCCCTCGCATTTATTTCGATGGTGAGTGGTTCTGCCACTGCGTTGTCCGCAGTCAATTTGCGAAAAGAGATTTCATCACTAGAAGAGAACCTTTGGCTGACCTTTTGCTTGACTTTGCGTTGCCATGATTGTATCATGTAAATTGTGTCTGCCTTGTCTTTAGGTGGTTCTTTTTTATCTGCAGTTCGTTGTTTATCTTTCCCTTCTTTAATGTTTTTGACTAAGTGATCCAGCCTGCCCTCTTTTACTAATTTGTCAATTACTTGGCGTAGCTGGACGCACTCATTCGTTGTGTGGCCTTTCTGTCCATGGTAGTCGCAGTACCCAGTCCCTGTGCGTTTCCCTTCTGGTGTGCGCATTGGCGGGGGCTTGGGGAAGTTTGCTCCTTCTGTTGCAAATATCTCTCGCGGAGTTTTTATCAACGGGGTTGTAGGACCTTAAATATCACAACTTTATCACACCAATATAGAAGCAAAGATAAAGTAGAGATTGGAAGATGGTGACTTGATATGTATATATGTAATTCGTATGTTGGAGAGAGAGAGATGGAAATGAGAACTTTTATTCAAGAGAAACACATACAAATACACACACAAACACACCTTACAAATGAGAGGTAAGGTGCCTTTTATAGTTCCATACATAGGCTTTCAATGGGCTTGGGCTTGGACTTGGTTACATGATTAGATAACAAGGCTCATGAAACATAGCACATAACATATTAGCTTGCCAAGTCCAAAGCCCAATGACTAAACTATTACTAGTCTTAACAAATGACACAAAGTTATACAATGAGAATGACCATCACTTCTATATATATATATTTTTAATGCTAACAATCTCCCCCTAAGGGGTGGTCATTCGAATGATGCTCCACGTGATTAGGTCTTCCATGTTCTTTGTCTTGAACTTTGTGTGTCGTTGTAGAATAGTCTTTAGTCTTTGTTCCTTCATGCTTTGTGATCTTTGATAACTGATTTTTCATCGTTCTTTGTTCTTTTGTGATGTGGAGTTATCTGCCTTTCGTCACTTATGCGTCTGTGGTGGTTGTTCGCCATTCCAACATGCTTATACATCTTTGGATTTTGATATTCATATGCACGTAGTTCCCTTTCTTTCAATTTGATCTTTAGTCTTTATACTTTGTAGATTCTTCTTTTTGGCGTAGAATCTTTCTTTGAACTTTGTGTTGTATAGATCTTTGAGGGAGCTTTCTTTAACTTCCAGATGTATGTATGAGCACGTGGAATCTGTCGCCATGGAGATGAAGTGTCCCTGCATATAAACAGTTAGCAATAAAACATCCGGTACTTACAAATAAGAATTAGAGATCATCAACAGCATAGTATGAAGACTCCTTCTAACCCTTACCAAGGCCGTTCCCAAGTCAGATACTCTCGATAGAGCTTACAACCTACAAAGTAGCTCAATGACTGGGTGAGTCGCTAGGGATCACTCCACGACTGTAGACCATTTGAAACCACCGCGAACACTAAGTGTAACCCATAAAGAATTACCGAAGTGACCTGCTGTCAGGGCTGCTTGATGTTTACCCTGGCAAGAATTTCCATTCAATCATTGAGAATCACAAAAGTGAATCCTCTCATAAATGTTCTGGCAGAATGCTAAGATCTGTGTAGGACTCTAAAGTTTACATCTGGCGTTCTTAATGATGAACAACCAGTGTAGAAATATCATGTGTTCCTATGAGATCTTTTGATGAATCTCGGGGCTCTAGACTTGATAAGTGTACATTTGGTTTCCTATGCGGAGATTAGGGAGAGGTCTCCTGCTTCAATATCAACCATCTCTAAGAGACAGGTCGATAGATTACACTGGTTCCCCGTGAGAATGAAACAAGCTCTTTTAAGAGAACTTGAGTGGTTAAGAAGGTTTAGTGCAGTGCGTCACTGGGTCCACGACGTCTTTGTCTTCAATACCGGTGTCACCTTAGTAACAACCAGTAGCATATGAATTATACCCGGTGTCTGACCTAAGGTTGAACATTTGGAGGGCTATTTCTTTTCACCCTTTTTCATAACTTTTCTTTTTAATTCTTCAACCCCTTCTTTCTCCTTTCTCATTTTCTCCTTTTTTTTTTTAATCATACCTAAGGACTTCTAATTCTAATCTATTGGATTTGTCCTTGGGTAGATCCCTCCGGCTCTGGCGGATCATAGGACGGTTTTACCTAACCTTAGTCACCTTATAACTCCATGACTATCCTATCATTGCCATGAAACCATTTATTGAAAATCTCTCAAAGTGTTTATGATAATAAAACACATTGTTGTTACCACTTTGAGAGTTTTGCATTTCATTTGAAGGACTCCCCCTTCACATGTGCACATGGATTTTTAAGAAATTTGCACATGCATGAGGAGTTTGCACTTTTTGAATTGATCCACTTTCGGTGAACATGACCGATTCGAGACACGCTTACATCACTAGTTAGACTAGCTTGAAGTTATTACCCGTCCTGGTCAAGTCCAAAGAAAGTCTCTCGATACGGTACATTCTACTCAGACAAGTCCTATTCAAGACACGCTTACATCACTAGTTAGACTAGCTTGAAATTATTACCCGTCCTGGTCAAGTCTTTTCGATTAATGACATTTTAAGCTTCGTCAATTCATTGGTACTTTCTGAGTCGAGCTCTTTTGAGATTCAGCCACAATCTTTAAACATCTTTGATCACATTTTAATCATGTCTTCTCCCCCTCAAAAATAGCATATCGTGATATTTTTGATATCAACAGATTAAGAAAAAGCTTTTGGAGAGAAAGACAGATTCTTTTTTGCATGAAATTGGAACATTTTAGTGTTTGTACTCCCTCTTAATGATAGCATATTTAAAATTACTTAAGGGTTTTGAGGGAGTTATCTTGAGCACTAATTTTGAGAGATTTTGAAAAATCTTTTGAACAATCTTGAAAAAGTGCTCAAGAATTTTGTTTGAAAACGAGTTTATGCTTGAAATCTTTTTCGTTTGTTTAGACTCGAACTTTTTGAAAAAGAGTTCGTCATTGAACGTACGAGTCCTTGATTTGAAAATAATCAGAATTCATTGTTCGGGTCCGGGTTTCGTACTGAAGTATACGAAAGCCATAGTGAATAAAATTTTGAGAAACGACATGTTTTAGAAAAACATTAAAAAGAACTCCCGCTCAAGCATCTGTACATGTCCGTATCATTATTGAATGATATTTCTAGAAATGTACAGAATATTGATTTATACGAGAGACATGTCGTGAGAAGAATATTTTTGGATTTTTTTTTTTTTTGATTTTATATTGTTTTTGTATTTTTTGAAAATTTTATATTTTTGTATTTTGTTTTTCCAAAAATATTTACAGCGAAGCAATTTTGAAAACATTTTTCAAGAAGATTTGAGAAGACGTTCTAGCTCCTCAGGAGTTAGGCTTCGCATGCCAATTTGTCGAACTAAATAGTCAAACCTTTCTTTTGGAAGGGCTTTAGTAAATAGATTGGCGAGTTGGTAATCAGTCGTAACGAAAAATAATTCAACAGTACCCTCTTCCACGTATTCTTTGATGAAATGGTAGCGGACTTTGATGTGCTTCGTCTTAGAGTGATGTACGGGATTGCACGAGATGGCTATGGCACTTTTTGAGTCACAATACATAGGTATTCTGTCAAAAGTAAAGCCATAATCTGTGAGCTGTGTCCGTATCCAAAGAACTTGGGCACAACACGCAGATAGAGACACATACTCGGCTTCGGCGGTTGATAGCGCAGTACAATCCTGTTTCTTTGACGACCAGCTTACAAGCTTTTCACCCAAAAATTGTGCTCCACCTGATGTACTCTTTGCTGTAACTTGATCACCAGCATGGTCTGCATCTGAAAAAAGCTGTTAGATGAAACCCCGAATCCTTCGGATACCAAATTCCCATGTTAATGGTGCTTCGTAGGTACCGAAAGATCCGTTTAACCTCTTTGAGGTGAAGTTCAGTAGGCTTTGCCTGAAACCGTGCTAATAAACAAACAGCAAATTGAATATCGGGTTGGCTAGCGGTTAGGTACATGAGAGAACCGATCATGCTCCGATATTTCTTCGGATCGATAGGTTTCCCAAACAAATCAGCACCTATTTTTGGTGAAGTGACCATTGGTGTACCAACAGAATCACAATTTTCCATTCCATGTTTTTTCAAAATCTCTATCGTATATTTATCTTGATTGATAAAATACCACGAGGGGATTGATGTATTTGTAAACCAAGAAAGAATTTTAGTTCCCCCATCATGGACATTTCAAATTTGCTTTTCATGAGATTTTCAAAATGTTTTGAATGGTTAGGAATGGTTGATCCAAAAATAATGTCGTCCACGTAAATTTGAACGATCAAAATGTCATCTTTGAATTTTTTGATAAACAAGGTTTCATCAACCGTTCCTTTTGTGAAATTGTTTTTGAGCAAGAAAGATGATAGTTCGTCATACCACGCTCTTGGAGCTTGTTTTAGACCATAAATTGCTTTCTTAAGCTTGTAGACGTAGTCTGGATGATCTTTGTCGATGAATCCCTCTGGCAGACTCACATACACTTCTTCTTTCAGAGTTCCATTCAAGAAAGCAGTTTTAATGTCCATCTGATAGACTGTGATGTTTTTGTAAGCTGCATAGGCTAAGAAAATCCGGACTGCTTCAAGTTTAGCTACAGGCGCGAATGTTTCCTCGAAATCTATCCCTTCTTCTTGTGGATAACCTTTAGCCACGAGACGAGCTTTGTTATGAATTACAGTCATTTCCTCATCCAGTTTGTTCTTCCACAACCACTTGAGATCAAGAACACGTTTATCAAGTGGTCGTTCAACAAGTTCCCAACTATCATGTAACAGGTATTGAAGAAATTCCTCCTGTATCGCTTCAATCCAAGGGTTTTCTGCCTTTGCTTTCTGAATGTTCTTTGGTTCTTTGAGGCTGATTGGGCAAACGTAGATGCAAAATTCGAGATCAGTGGCAAGTTGTCTCCTTGTTTGAACTGGCTTTGAAGGTTCACCAATAATATGTTCTATTGGATGGTCTTTTGTCCATTGAAACGTAGAAGGGTACCTAGGGTGTAACGAATGTATGTTAGATGGTTCTTGTAACCTTGAAGAAGATTCATCAGAGTTTGTTGCAAACGGATTTTCAAATACTTCTTCTTCTTCTTCTAACGTAACATCGTTTGAATTATTTGTTGGTTCTTCTTGAAAATTTGTGTTTTGGTTTTGCTCATCAACTCTTGGTATAACAGTTTCAAGTACTGGAGTTGCTTGAGTAGATGTAGATGATGTTGATGTAGTTGGTGCTTCAGCTTCGATTGTTGTAGATGCATCTTGTGATGGTGGTGGTGGTTGATGGTTTTGAGCGGGTGCAACGGAATGTTGTGGAGATGCATTTGTCGAAGTTCCACCATAATATTCATCAAACATTAACTCGAAGAAATTTTCCAATTCTTGTCCTGAAGGTTTATCCGTGTTTGTTGACTGAGCTCCTTGAGGTACGAGTCCTGAATTGATGTGTCCAGAAGTCTGCTGGTTTGGTGCGGGTCCTAATCCGTTTTGATTAGAAGCCATTGGATTAAGTGCGGGTTCTAGAGCGTATCTCTCAGAAGCCATTTGTGAAATCTCGTCAAACTTCACATTCATCGTCTCCATAATCCTTTTTGTTCCCCTATTATACACCCTGAATGCCCTCGAGTTTTCTGAATATCCAATGAAGATTCCAATATCACCCTTAGCTTTTAACTTCCCTAGATCTTCTCTGTCATTCGTCGGATAGCACAAAGCGCCAAACACGTGAAGGTAAGAGATGTCAGGTTTACGGTTGTTCACTAGCTCATATGGGGTTTTATTGAATCTCGGATGGACTAAGGATCGGTTTTGAGTAAAACAAGCAGTGGCTACAGCATCAGCCCATACGAATAGTGGTGCACTAGAAAAGATCAGCATTGTGCGAGCAGCTTCCACAAGAGTTCGGTTTCTTCTTTCAACTACCCCATTCTGCTGTGGAGTTCTAACAACTGATGTTTGGTGTGTGATTCCAACATCTTCAAGGTAAGTTCTTAACTCCTGGTTTGTAAATTTTGTGCCATTGTCTGTTCTTATAATCCTTACTGGAGCTTGAAGTAGAACTTGAATACGCTTCAGAAAGGTGATGATGATGCCTAGTGCTTCGTCTTTTGATCTCAAAAACTTTACCCAAGTATATCTTGAATAATCATCAACAATAACGAGAATATACTTCTTCCCATTAATGCTTTCAACTCTCATTGGGCCACATAAGTCCATATGCAACATATGTAACCTTGCTTCCGAACTAGGTACGGTTTTGGGTTTATATGATGCTCTTTTACTTTTTCCTTGTTCGCATGATGGACATAGGTGTTCCTTGGTGTATTTGAACTTAGGAAGTCCGATGATGATGTTGTCTTTGGCTAACTTGTTGATGGTGTCAAAATTGAGATGGGATAAACGTCTATGCCATAGCCAGGACTTAGTTTCGGTTGCCCTTGTCATAAGACAAATTGGTGATGTAGAAGCCATTTGGTTGATGTCGATAGCATACAAGTTTGTACCACGATTACCAGTTAAGAGATCATCACCAACCAAATTTCTTATAAAAACCGTGTTTCTTCTGAATGCCACTTCTAAATCTGCATCACAAAACTGCCCAACTGAAAACAAGTTGTGTCCCAACCCTTCGACGTAGTAAACTCGAGTGATTAAAAAATTCCCAAATTGAAGATCTCCATAACCCTGAATAGCTGCTACATGATCATTTCCAAAGCGTACAGTTCCCATAAATTTCCAGACAAAATTGATCAGCAGCTTTAAATTCCCGGTCATGTGCTTGGAGCAACCCAAATCGACGATCCAAAGACATATTTCGATAACCTGCCAAGAACAGAAGAGTTTGTATTTGGAAACAGTTTTGAATTTGGTTCCATGGGGTTAGGAGTAAAAGCAGAATCACACTCATAGACAGTTGCTACTTCTTTAGCTTGAGTTATTTCTAATTTGCCGTCCTTAAGAGTGAACTCTCTACCCGTCGGAATCCACATACAAAACTTAAGATAGTTCCTAGGCATTCGACTAATAGTGGTAGTCCTAAATCGTGCAACTAATCTTTCTATAGATCTGGATCTAGCACTATGTCTTTTTGGAACATTCTTCTGTTCAGGCGAAACATACACATTCTTAGAAACACATTCATCATGAACATCATTAATTAAACATTTCTTGCATATTAAACAAACAGAGTCATTACATGCATTAGAAACAGTACACTCGACATTACATTCAGATGAAACATGTCTCTTATTACAAAGTGATAAATTCCTAGGGTGTTCTTCTACTTCTTCAACTTTATTCTTGCTACTACTCTTAGTAACAGGCGAGACTCTATTATTCCTTGTATTGCTCCTAGGCTTTAGTCTGCTGCTCCTAGAGGTGCTTTCTAATCCTGTAGAAGGTAAGGCACACACATTAGGATTTATATTGTTGTCCTTTTTAGCATCCCTAGATTCTTTAGAATTAGCCTTTATGCACTTGTCATTTGTCTTAGAAATGGAGGCAGACGCACTAGTGGGACTAATCCTAAAAAGGCCAGGTGCTAAAACTTTAGGAGTTCCGACAACCGCTTTTCCTTTATCAACAATCTTATCATTTTCACTTATCTTGGGCAAGGGTGTTGTAGTGACTGGTTTTGTCAAATCCTTTTTCTCATCGACTTTTGGAGCAAACCTTGAAATTGACATTTTTGGTTTTTGAACCGTGTTAGAAACATTTGGTTTCTCCGAAGTCAATGGTTTTGCAAACTTAGTTTCCTCACCCTTTCTTTTTTGACTTTCAAGCTGAGCCCTCAAAAGATCATTTTGCTCTTTTATGTTCTTTAAGGCACGCTCATACGACAATTTGTCATACTTGCATTCTTCCTTTTTTCGATCAAGTTGTTTAAAATATGAGACATTTTCTTTTTCAAGCTTTATAAGGGCCTTTTCATATTTTGAAACAATTTCGGAGGTCTCAGTTGTTAGTCGTTCATCGTCTTGAACAGAATATGTTTGTAAAATGATGGACATTATATCAGTAGTCATAACAGCTTCGAAGAGAGAATCATTTAGGTTTTCCAAAACATTGATTTGCTCAAAAGATTCATTAGCCTTCTTTATCAGGGATTTGTGATCCGTGAAGAAGTCAGCTGTTTCTTTCAAAAATGCTTGTTCAAAGTGAATTACACGAGCATGTATGTTATTAATTTGAGGAGCAAATTCACTTTCAAGAATCTTTTTAAGCTGTAAATGAACCGTGGAATTCCAGTTACTCTCATTAAGTCTCGTTTTAGATTCTAAAGTCGTTTTAAGTTGCCCAACTCTTGTTTTAAGATCACCAAGATATCCTCTGGCAGCACTTGTGTTAAAAGTGTTGTTTGAAGATATTTGTTCCATGTTTGAAAGCTATTTGGAAGCAACTACTATCTTAGAAAACATTTTCGAGAATGGTCGTTTTATGGAAAACACAGATGGTTCTTTTTGTGGAACAAAAGTAATACCCGAAAGTTTGTTCAATTTGTTGTAATCAATGGGTTTCAAATCCTTTTGTTTCATTTTAATAATGCTCTCTTCGACATGTTCTATCGTTTGCACAGAATCCCGAACGACGGGAGGATCATGTTTGGTGTAAATAAGATTACCATTATACAAAACATTATGTTCTTCCTGAGCTTTCTTGAGATTACAAGGATTGTTGTTACCAAGAGCCATTTTGTGTTTCGTATGGTAAATCGGATTAGTTTGGTTTGAAATCATTTTCATTGTATGACTTGACTGACCCGACTTAACCACTAATTCTTCTAGATGTGCAATCTTGTGTTCTGACTCTACGATTTCTTCCAAAAGTTTATCTTCTTTCTTTGCAATGTCTTTTTTCAACTCATCCCTTTCTTTTTCAAGATTGGTATAAGCCGTTTTTTGTTTTGAAAGTTGGTTTGTTAATTCAGAAATTTCTTGTTTTAAAGAGTTAATGGTTTTTGTTGAACTTATTTCGAGATTAGCAAACTTGTTTTTCCATTCCCTATCTTTAACAAGTAACTTCTTATAACCAATTTCAAATTCTGACTCGCGTTCTTTGTGAATTTGAAAACTTTTTGCATTTTCCTTGTATCTCTCAAGCTCAGTGGTCAATTTCTCATTCGCGGCCTTAACATCGCGATTGACCTTTTTCACTTTCTCGATTTCAATACCACAATTATTTAATAATGATTCAAATAAAGCACGTGTTTCTTCATCATTCTCAGCATGCTGTGAAACGAAGCCTCCATTATGATTCACATCTGGAGTTGCTGAAGAAGTATTGCTACTACTTGGCGTGTCCAGGTATGTATCATAAGTGGGTGTTAGCTTCTCAGAATGTTGTTTCTCATGAGGAGACATATCAAATATATCATTATTGTGACATGTGTTGAAGTTTGATACCTCAGATGGTGCATTGGTGTCATAAACAGGAAGTGTGTCAGAATCCGTGTCATACTTAGCTTCCTGAAGATTCGCCATGAATATGTAGTTCGCATCGATATCCTCTCTATCTTCCATGTCATCCATAAGAGCCATAAAATCATTCTCCTCTGCGTTCAACTGAAACCCTGCCTTTGCCTTTTGTGCCAACATCACTGCTTTCTGCAAGTACTCTAGATCTTTCTTGTTCGGCTTAGTAGGACAGTTGCCATATGACCTACACCCTGGCAGTTGAAACACTTTACTGGATTACCCTGATTCACATTTCCATTAATCCCAACAACTGGAGCTGCAATATTCCTATTCTGATTACCCATTGCCTGATTATCAACATTCTGACCCCTCTGATTTCCAACAAACTGACCCAACTGATTCCTTGCATACTGACCATACTGATTCCCTGCATAGTGACCTGCATTCTGATTCTGCATATTTTGATTACCCATGTTAAATCCAGTGGCATATGCTTGCTGATTTCCATAAACTCCAACCATTTGGCCTTCGTTGCCCATATTGAAACTCGGCTGAGCTATCTGCCTGTTGCGAGTGTTCGATGAAATCCTTTGGTTGTTGTTTGTTGGTGTAGAATAGCGTCCTTGGAATGCCTTTGACAGAAAAGCAAACGCTTGTGTCAATGCTGCAGTAGCTTCATCATTTTCAGTGAATTCTGGTTCTTGGAATTATGGAATAAGATGTTGTTGCTGTGGGTAGAACTGTTGTTGGTATACCGGTGTTGGTTGTTGAATGTAGGATGGTTGCATGTAGTTGTGGGTGGAAGATTATGATGGTTGTTGTTGTGTGTTCACTGGTATAGGTGTTGGTGTATCAGCCATTAATGCTAGAGGATCATGCTTTTTAGCTAGTAATTCAGCTCTTACTTCATTAGCTTCATCTTGATTTTGCTTCAAGAAGTCATACACCTGATCATAAGTTACTTCATGCAAATTCTTTGTCTGATAAACAATAGTGACATATCTTCCCCATTCTGGTTGTAACTCATTCAGAAAAATGGTGTTGTTAGCAATATTTGTCTGACTGAGGTTGTGTCTTGATAAGTCATTCATGATCTTACAGAATCTGTGGTAGTACGTCTCTATGGATTCACCAGGAATTGAAGTAAACTTGCGAAGTTCCTTAAGCAATTGTGTTTCCATTTCCTGTTTCCCGATGTCTGTCCCATACATTAACCTCTTGACTCTTTCCCAGACTGCATGAGCACTTACTTCACTGTCAACAGTAGCATAGATGGTTTCAGGTAAACCAAGAACGACGAAATGAAATGCCTGGTCATCAGCTTCAATCTGTTTTCTGTCTTCCACAGTGTATTCAGTCTCATTCTGTTCTCTGTAGTATGGTTGTACTTAGGGGGGGGGGGGTACCATTTGGATCACCAGGGTCTAGTACTTGTGTTGGTTTGAACGGTCCATCCATAATGGATTTTATGAGAAGATTTCCATTTGTTTTGCTCTTAAGATAGCGCATCATACGACTAGCCCACTGTGAGTATCCACCCTTTGACAGCATGGGAGGTCGGTTTTCGGCACCGGCTGCATGAATGTCTTGCTGAGTTTCCATTGATGATTTGTAGATGGACAAAGTTGATTCTTGGATCGTTCCAACGAAATAGGAGTTGTGTTTTGAGTGAGTTGATGCAAGTTTTTATGGTGAAAATTTTGACTTAAAACCTTAAAACCTCAATAACTTCTTCTCGGAGCATTTTTAGGCCTCGAAACTTCGCTTGAATCGATAAATCATTCAGTGTGTTGTTCTCCTCTGTCTCACGGTCGTTTTGACAGCTGATTCGTCGAAAACGGAGTTACGGTTCAAATGTTATGGCCTTTTGAAGTTTGGTCGTCAAAAACCTCACTTTTGTCAAATTTCGCGAAACTTTAAGGTGTTTTCGAAACTTGTGGATTGCGAAACTTCTGTGTTTGCGAAACTTGGGTGATTGCGAAAATCTGGTGATTGCGAAACTTGGACAGTTTGCGAAACTTAAGTAGTTGCCAGACTTTGGTAGATTTCGAAACTTGTATTCTCGAAAAATAGCAAGATTTCGAAACTTTGAATTTTGCGAAAAAAGTGTTCTCGAAAAAGTTCAATTTTTCGAGAATGCAATCTCACAAATAGATTTCGAAATTATTCAATTTCGAAATTAAGCCAAAAGTCGAAGTATTTTCTTTCTTATACAAGAGAGAAAGTACCGAGTATCCAACTATGATCACGAAAGGAGCCGATTCTTGTGTTCTTGAAAAGCAGTCAGGATTTCGAAAACAGGTACATAGGGATTTCGAAACTATGGCAGAATTAGATTTTGCAAAAAGCACACCCAAATGAAGTTTGTAATCCAAGATTTTTGTACTTCTAGGCTAAAAAACACCAAAACTTGAATAAAGTTGCAAACTTGATGATTTTTATGAAACTTTTTTATGTTCTCGAAAACTAGTACAAAAACCAAGTACGAATTTTTAAGCTAGAAACTTTCAAAAAAATTGAGACTTTCTTGTTAGAGAAGGTTTATAACACTAGTTTGTAATAAAAAAAAAAATGTTAAAAGCCAAGAAAAACAAGAAAAGTAAGAATTTTTTTTAGGAAAATAACGTGAGAGAAAGCTTAAAAACATGAACCAAACAAACTCTCAACCCTCCTAAATCATTGTTAGGCGATTGATACCACTTGTAGGACCTTAAATATCACAACTTTATCACACCAATATAGAAGCAAAGATGAAGTAGAGATTGGAAGATGGTGACTTGATATGTATATATGTAATTTGTATGTTGGAGAGAGAGAGATGGAAATGAGAACTTTTATTCAAAGAGAAACACACACAAATACACACACAAGCACACCTTACAAATGAGAGGTAAGGTGCCTTTTATAGTTCCATACATAAGGTTTCAATGGGCTTGGGCTTGGACTTGGTTACATGATTAGATAACAAGGCTCATGAAACATAGCACATAACATATTAGCTTGCCAAGTCCAAAGCCCAATGACTAAACTATTACTAGTCTTAACAAACGACACAAAGTTATACAATGAGAATGACCATCACTTCTATATATATATATATATATATATATATATATATATATATATATATATATATATATATATATATATATATATATATATATATATATATATATATATATATATATATATATATATAAAAATGCTAACAGGGGTATACTTGTCGTTCCCCCGTGTGCCTCCGTCAGTGCGAGAGCTTTTATTACGATTACCGCTCTGGTCATTGGATTGTCTCCTTGACTGTTCTTGCAGTCTGTAGTTCGAGTATCCTTTCTTGCTATCTGCGGCTGCAGCTTCTCCTTGGATGAAAGACCTTGTGCGCTTCATTAGTTCATCAATGGTTTGGGGAACTTTATCATTTAATTTTTTAATAAGCTCTTGATTATTGATCCCATTCATGAATCCTGAAATTTTTAGTACTTCAGGACACGCCTTGATGTGTATGCATTCATCTTTGAAGCGCTCCATGTAAGCGCTCGTTGATTCCCCTTGGCGCTGTTTTACTCTGGCCAATTCCACCGGGTCCTTAGCGCACTTCTTTCTTTGAGTGAAGTTCAAGCGGAATGCTTTTCGCAACTCTTCAAACCCGTTTATGCTTCTTCGTGGAAGCTTGCTAAACCAAGTTCGCGCATTCCCCACTAATGTGGAATTAAACATATGGCACCACACAGGTTGTGGCCAATTTTCGATACTAGCAGCGAATTCGAAAATTTTTAGGTGATCATCAGGATCACCTATTCCATCATATGTTTTAACATTGGAAGGCATGCGCCTTTTCTTGTGGTCCGAATAGTCGCTGATGCGCTTTGTGAACGCATCAACCTTTTGGCGACGCCAAGGAAGAGATATGTCCTCATCTTCTTCCTCGCGACGTCTTCCTTTGGACTTCCAGTGTCCTGTTTCTCTATCCTCGTTGTCCGAGGAGCTGCTTGAGGAAGAATCGTTTCTTTTTCGGTGCTTGCGCCATTTTTCTTCGGAGTCCGAGCTTGAGTGGCTTTCACTTGGGGAAATTCGTCTCCCCAGTATGTCGTGAACTCTTCTGCTTCCAGATCTAGAAGAGCTCTTGCTTGGTGAGCGCCGTCGTCCAAGTTTGTCGCGGATTTTGCGACTACCGAGCCTAGAGTGGATGTTAGTGTGCCTCTCATTACCCTCATATTCTTCCGAGTACTGTGAATTGGATGCTGTACCGAGCCTAGCGTGGACATCAGTACGCCTCTCATTGTTCTCGCGCTCTAAGTAGCGCGGTGGGGATGTTCCATCAAAGTCAAGCCGAGCATGTAAGTTCTGACTTAACCTTCTTTTTGCCTCCTCTTGCAGGAGTTTAGTTAACGTTTCATAATTTTGGGATACAAAATTTTTTAACGTCGACTCCTGAGTGTCTTCTTCCAGCGCAATGATATTTTCTTCTAAATTAATCCCCCTATCTCGGTTAGGCGCGCCTGGCGGCACAGTGTTGTCCACAGTGAGTGTCGTTTGATAGGGAGTGTTGAAGAGAGTGCGCTGAAGTTCATCAGTATTTGGGACCACCGTGGTGGTCTGAGTAGTTTTTGCAGGCAACTCTACCGTTGGAGGAACTGGGGGTGGTCCTGATTCTTGGTGACCAGGCGCACTGGTTGTTCCAGAGGTCTGCCTAGAGGTTAGATCTTGATAGTTCCTCCTCTGGGGATCACCACGTATCTTATCCAACTGCGGAGTCCGCTGGTTTGAGTTTTTGTGTTTCGTCATCCTAGTTCTTAGTGTAGGGTCCCACGGATGGTGCCACTTGTTGATACAAAAGTTGGGCGTTCCTTGTTTGGGTTCCTGTTCTCGTACCAATTAGATCTTAATGCTTTGAGACCTGCGCACTAAGAGAGCAAACAGACACCGTTAGGCTTATCGAGAGATTGTTTCCCCCGATTATCCTCCGGCGTGAGAGTAAGTAATCGATTTAGGGTTGTGTGAAGAGTTTAGGGTTGTCAGTCGTACCTCTGACGAGAGCTATGATGCCCTATATATACACACGGAACCGATAAGGTTTCGAGTTCCTCACTCTTCGGTGTATCCACCAATATCGGATATTTGATATTTATCTCCTTATTAGGAGATATCCTATATCTAATCCATAAATAACTTTGGGTTTGGGCCTCGTGAGCCCAAACCATTATCATAATGGCCCACTCGTAATGGGCTTAAATGTTAGTGATGTCTAATGTTCGGGTTCGTGACCCGAATATAGATTATACGTCATCATATATGAATTTGTATAGTTTTTCTCATCTTAATAGTAATATAGATGCGTAGTAAATATTTTAATAAAATATCAGATTCATTATTTATAAGAAGATTTTTAAATACTACTTGAGAGAGTTTTAAATTCAACATATGTTTATCGTGTATTATTTAAAATGTTTGGTGGAGTACTCATCAATCTTTAAAATTTAAAAAGTGGATTCTCCGTACTACAAATGTTGACAAATGTTGTAACAACGACAAATGTTGTAACAACAGTTATTATCGTGAACATTTGATGAGATTATGAAGATTTTTTTCAATCTCTTATAAGTTTTATCTATTAAACAAAAATTTTAAATTATTTAAGGACCAAACTTTTTTTATATACCAAGGGACTAATCTTCACCTTCCATATTTATTTGATCTAATAGATGGGATTAATCTCAATAATTTAAAAAACCTAATTTCATCATTTTTTTTTTCAAATATTAATATCTTTCAAACCATTACGACGAGCATTTAATTATCTTTTTATAGATACGCATTTCGATATACTTTCAACAAAATTATTTTTTTCGTGTTTTTCACGTTTTTTTTTCGTTACAGAAATATGCATGAAAATATCATATGTGATTTAACACTGATATCACATATGATATTATATATCATACTAGTTATAATGCCCGTGCACGCACGGGGTTTTTTTGTAAAATTTTCAAATAATATTTTTCTAGCTATTAAAAAAGAAACAGTTTATTTTTTGTTTTAATTTTGGTTTATAATATGTTTGACGTATGTGGTAAGAATTCATATATATAGTTTTTACATAGACATGGTAATCTTCATGCAGTGTGATTGATTTATGTTTTTCATCTATGATAATGTTATATTAACTAACTAGTTATAATACCCGCGCATGCGCGGGTTTTTAAATTTTTTTTTTGAATGATATACTTTTATTTATTAAAAAACAAATAATTTAATTTTTAAATTTGTTTTGTTGGTATACTACATAAGTAGAAGATAAACATAAAAGATAAAGATAAGATACAACTAACGATATGATTAAACTTTTTAAATGATTATGTTTAATAATAAAAAATTATAATAAATTTGTTTTGTTGATATACTAAATAAGTAAAAGATAAACATAAAAGATAAAGATAAGATGCAATTAACGATAGGATTAAACTTTTTAAATGATTATCTTTAATAATCAAAAATTATAATTAAAATAATAATTAAAATATTACTTAATAAGGGAAGGTTGAGTTTTTCAAAATGTAAAAGTCCCCACTTGGGCTTTTGTTTTATTATATAAAAGATACGTAGTAATATTGCTTTTATAATATCATAAAGAGTAAATTGCAAAAATCGTCCCTAAAGTTTGGTCAGTTTGCATGTTTCGTCTCACACATTTCAAAACTGCAAGGTTCGTCCCTAAAGTTAACCTTTGGGGCATATATCGTCCCAAATATTTCAAAATGATAGGAACGAAACATGCAAACGGGCCAAACTTTATGGACGATACATGCAAATTGGCCAAACTTTAAGGACGATCCTTGCAGTTTCGAAATGTGTGAGACGAAACATGCAAATTGCCCAAACTTTAGGGACGATTTTTGCAACTTACTCTATCATAAAAGTGGAGACATATGAAGTAGCAGCAACAATGAAAGTAGAAGTCATTAGTTAAAAATCATTTTAAGTAAGGTGAACAAATATGAATCATGAAAAAATAATTTAAAATCAGTCAATCAGACATAACAAAGATGGATATAAACCAAGTTAGGATTTTTTTTTTCTTTTTTTTTAATCTTTACTATAATGGGTTAGTTACCTCTTTTTTTACGGTGGAGAAGCACCGGCACCAATCTGAAATTCCACCATGGATGCTTTTTCACGGTGGCAGACCAATAATTCATCTTCTTCGGTGCTCCAACTTGTGGTGGTTAAGTGAGCTGGTGGAAAACTATAAGCTCTCAACTTGTGTGGCAGTAAAGTTACCTAGAGACTATTTTTCAACTGTTAAAAAAGTGGACACTATTGTGTGTATATATATATATATATATATATATATATATATATATATATATATATATATATATATATATATTGCCGAATCCCATATGAAGAATGTCTTCAAAATGAAATTAATTAGAAATTATTAGTACCTGGTTCGCTGCTTTCAGATGGTGGGCATCTAACGGGTCGGATTGTAGAGGCATCAGATGGTCCCTTCTTTTCTGCAGTGAGAACAGAAGATAAAGCAGTTGCTCTTTGTGATCCTCAGGTTGGTGCATTTGGAGAAGCTGAAGATTTGGTAGTTGGAGCCGATTGAAAAGCAGACGCACTTTGAGTGGCCCCACCCTGGTTACTGTTTGACCTATCTTGACTCTCACGGCACTGTAAGCTTTCTTGTTTAGCTCAGCTTTCGCTGTAGCTTCCATATCCGCAGGCAAAACCTCCAGAGCTGCTTCACATCCATGTTGGATTAATAAAGCACGCATCTTGACTCTCCATAACCCGAAATCACCAGTTCCATCGAATTTCTCGATGTCAAACTTGGCTCCCGTCATTCTTTACAGCCTTGACAAATGACATGAGCAAATATTAATATTATGTTGATTTTAAACTGATCAAGTACATAGATGAATTGGCAAAGTGATTATGGTCAGTGGTCTAATCTATTGAGAATTGACCAGATCCTCAGATAAAGGTCCATTTGAAACCTTGTCTTATTTAAGAAGCATGTTTTAAAAACTCAATTTTAAAAAGATAGGCTGATTCACGGACAAATCAGTGCAGATTAAGGTAGATTCAGGTCCATTTGCCAAATGCAAGTCAATAATTTGAAGGTTTCGGTTCATCATTTCTGTGAATTTGTTATTACCATTTTCAATACTAATATAAAAAAAAATCCTCTTATTTTTTCCAAAAACGGTCATCTTTAACAACTTCTCCAAAAACTAAACCTTATAATCCTTCTATACTAAATTATGTAAAGGATATCAAATAAGTTATAATATATTATAACAACTATAAGTACTATTAGAATGCAACATTCGACAACAGCCTCAATGTATCTGTCACGTTGTCCATGTTAATTAGGAGCTGCTTCATTTGACTATAATCCACTTGTCATGCTAGATTCATATATCCTGAGAGAAGTCCTTACTACTCGTCTTTTTAGCTGTGAGCCTCTAAGTTCAACTTTATATACAATAAGAAGTCTCCAGCTTATATAGTCTTCATAAAGACACTGACATATCCTTGATCAAGTAAATAGAGAAAGTGACCAAATATTTCTAATACTAAATTATAGATATTCACCATCTCTTTAAAGGCTGATGACCATTAACATAAGGACCAAAAACTACTCATAGACAGAGTATGCAATCACATAACCACATAATCCTAGTAGGAACGTTCTTTTAGAGCATTGGATCAAACTTATAACACAAATGCTACTCTAGATCATGTAGTGATTGTCAGAAGTAACCATCTTGCATACATCAAAGTTTGAAATTTATTAAACAATTAGCCCATTCCAAAAAAAAGACATAAATATCATGAGTTTTTCTATATTATTGTTTCTAGAATGACAATAACTATAATTACTTGATATATATATATATATATATATATATATATATATATATATATATATATATATATATATATATATATATATATATATATATATATATATATATATACTAGCTTCATGACCCGCCCGATGGGTGGGTACGCTTCATAAAATTGTTTGTCGATTTTTTTACGCGTAAAATAATAATGAATAAGTCAAATATGTTGAAGACAATGAATTGAAAATCATAAATATATTGCTCATGTATTATATATAAAAATAACAATCATAATCTTAAACACAAAATGGAAACAAAAATACAGTGTGATGTATTATATCTAAAAAAACAATGAAAAGTGTTCATGTAATTCATGTCCATCTCAAAATGTAGTTGACCAAACAACGTTTTCACCGTCGGCACATCGTCGTCTATGGACTTCCTAAATATTGTCTATAGACCAAAATCCTACTGAAAGTCTAATCAGTGTCTGATGTTAGAGAGGTAGTAGCTATGGCAGCATATACGATCTCTTCTTATTGTGGATAAGGTAATAACAGGCTGCAGCCCTTACAACTTTCTGTATCAAGAAGTCATTGAAGCTCTTGCTTGTTATTGCACCTAAATTTAGAGTATGCGATTGTGAAATTGTGTGATGCATGTTCACTTATGTAATGGTTCAATTAGTTGGTTTCATAATAGAAGAATGTACCATTGCCTCATTTGCAGCTCTTCTTTTAATGGTGGATTAATCATTAGTTGAGAGGATCGTCGTCTCATTCTACCTGTACAAAAGCGTCAAATATAGGGAAAACATAACAAAGATAATGTGTGGCTCAATATAATTTAAGTGATGATCGTTATAATATGTATGTAAATGTTACAATCTCAAAATACTAAAGGTTGGTTTATTAGGCATGTGATATCAATGATAAAGAGAGATAATAAGACACTACTTATGGCCTCTTGACCTTGGCCTTCTTCTTTAGTAGGAAATCACTTTATCAAAGTTACTCTTATGTCTTTAATTTCAAATAGATAATAATAACATCAATGGCATAAAAATAAGAAACCATAAATCACAAATGAAAAGAAACTTCAAAATCATAGATTCCTTAAACAATGCCGAATAATAATCATGAGAGGCCATATAATAGCCACAAATGCTTGTTAATTTAAGATTTCTATCACAATTAGCTTATAATCTGCACAAGTTAGAAAGTTAGCAAATATTACAACTTGGCACGCCACCTCTTATATACTAATATTTTCAAAATATCCATAAGTTATGCATGACAATCATATTAGATCAAATCATACACTGCTTTACTCAAAACAAACTATCGAAACACAATTGCAATAATACCAAATATATGCCTAACCAAACAAATCACTTTCTAGCTTTTAACTATTCTAAAATTAGCACTCTGTCTTTAAAGCTCATTTGCAGTCAAATTTAGAATAAAATTTGTGACATCATTAATAAGTTAGTGGTATATAACAGAAAGCTTACTTTGCATGTTTTCTGTTGGCGTCTTTATAATGGTCATCAAAATGATGGTATAAATTGCGTACATCTTCTTAAACTTGTTGATTCCTGGAATGTCTGCATCAATAAAGACCTTCCTCGGATAGAGAAGTCTTAACCGTTTTGAGAAAGGACTCTTCAACAAAGTCTACAGTAGGACATGTCACTCCAGAGCTGCACCAAGTCTAAAGAGGTGCCATCATCTCAACAAACCTGTTTTAATATCAACACTTGTATTATTAGTTAATTTGACAGGAATTATAAAAGAATACAATATCTATTTGTTGAGAAAATATGAAAGCAAACATACCCTGCAGACAGTGACGACTTGAGTCTGCAACTTCAACTTCAGATGATAAGCTACAACGATACCAATGAACGGTTGTTGTGTAGACTACATCTGTGGTGCTTGGATTCAGGAACACTTTGTAGCTGTGACAAGGATCAAATTAGAAAACATACTTTGTATAACTTTTTAATATATAATGAGTTAGATGGTTATATGGATTCAGTGTACACTTTGCTTTCAACCCATTTGACTCATTACAAAGTGTTCTTTGAAACAAATGTGATAAGGATAAAAGACTGTGTTTATACCAAAAGGATTACAAATTTCGGAAATCAATTTTGCCTGTTTCTCGAAATTAGTTTATTGGACTATTTTTTTGGCAAAATTTGACTTATTTACTTATGCGAACTCTGATTTTTCTTACCAAGTTATGCAAAAAGAATAGCATATTTTGCAATAACAAAGGTAGATCGCAAAATCAATAGTTAATTTGGTATAAAAGCAAATTTATTTTTTTGACATTTTGTTAAATTGCCATTTTTAATGAATTCCTCTATAAGATTAAACCACTATAGTAAAATGAGAATAAGCGTTTTATGTTTAACTTACTCTGGAATATAGGGTCAGCATGATCAAGTCCAAATTTGAAGGTGATACCTGAGTTGGATACCTCAGTTATATACAAATAATTTCAGTCAAATAATCCCTATACATATAATTTTGTTTCAACATCAAAAATCAAAATAATATTAACTATATGAGACAGGTCACCTTTGTAAATCTTGTGCTTAGCAAACTAAATGATGAGCATAACATGTCCCAACGCACTTCTGTCACCCAAGTAATCATCAAGCTGGTTAGCATAAGCACCCCACAATGTGACATTTCGGTTATATATATATATATATATATATATATATATATATATATATATATATATATATATATATAACTAAACTATCTTCTAACCAATATTCACAACTAATCACACAATGAGATGAATATAATAATGATGCTCTAACAACTTAGATGTGGAGATCACACCAAGTTATAATACTTCTTGTCTTGAGGGATAGAAGTATTCTTCTCTTGCACTTGATAGAATGATCTTTGGATCACTTTGAAACAAAGATTTAAAAATGTATGATCAAAGGATTTAGAGATTGGAAAAGGAGATCTAGAACAGAAAGTTTAGGAGTGCAAAAGGTGAGAAAAAATCCAGATTTAAGGTAGTATTTATAGGCAACAGATTCTGACAGAGGAGCGTGGCCGGTCCCCTTAAATCAAGGTCGGCCCCCTTAAAATTAAGGGGACCGCCCCTTATAATTAAGGGGGCCGCCCAGCTGTAACGGCCAGAAATTTTGTTTTCTAGTGGGGAAAGTTTATTTGGTGAAAAACTAACTGATTTTAGTTAAAAATTTGAATTCATATATTTAGTATGAATAAAACATTTTTCTTTATTACCAAAAGTGTTTTTCAAAAATATATAATATGTTTATATAATTAAATAAACTTTGTAATACTTAATTAAATTTCCCTTTGATCATAAATTGCACTAAACACTTTGTTTATTCATACCTTAAGTGATTTGGATGTAAAGAGAAAATGTTAATCACTAAATACTTGTTTAAGTCACAAGTTTTAGTTCTATGAGTTTATATTTTGTAATAATCAAAACATAGAGATATTGATAATATGTTAATAATGTTTTTAAGCATTATTTATGTCAACACTTTTCATGATTTTTTACAACATTATTATTGATAGTTGCTTGCATTTTATTGCCCTGAGATTACACATGTATGTATAAGAGAGATATACCAATAAAATGTACAAATTTTAAAATAAAAGCATCATACATATACCAATAGAAGGCAAGACCGAAACATAATAAAATTGGGTCAATATTTATTGTCACAAGTACTGTGTTTCTAACTCAAACCTCTTAATAACAACACGTGGTAAGAATATACTATAAATAAGCTTTCCTGATTGAAATAATAAAAGTTTGCTTTCGGTACTCTTCATTCCCAAAAAAGCAGATTGACACAGATGAAGCAATAGTCACAGACTACTAAACTGATACAAAGTGGGTGTTTGGATGTGCGCTTTGAATGTGATTATCTGATAAAAAATATCGGAATAAAACCAGGCATTAGCTTGTTTAAAATTGGGACATGTCTATGTGTAAGTATTCGGTGAATTCTGGTCGTTCAAAAAATTATTAAACGCGATGACCAAAAAAAGATAATCTGAGAAGAAAAAGAAAATAGAGGCGTCTTGTGAAACAATGTTTATATTACCATTAACAAATCACACGGGCTTACTTGAACATTAGAGCCACTCCAATTTGTAATCATATTTGTCGTTCATCAAATGCTTATAGGGTCGAGAGCTGTGCATTCTTGAAGCTTCGTTTGGCTTTCCTTTAATAGCTTTTCAACAAAAAATCGGGAAGCAATTCAAACACGTGTTCAAACACTTACTGTTCAAGATTCCAAAAAGATCAAATAAAAGCATAACATACATAGCCAAATGAACCATATTACATGAACATTAAAAAAAATGATTAAGCTTCAATAGATCCCAAAATCGTACCTTTGGTGTATCATCCTTAATTTCTAGCTTGATTAATTATTCAATATCCCTAATACATGAAAAACAGCAGAAAAATGATTGAATGAACAACTGTTTGATGTAAGATCAATTTTTTAATTAAAACTACAAATATAACTAAAATGAATTAACCAAATCTACGTACATGTACATTGAAGGGGTTCAGGTGGTTTTGATGTTTTTGGTGTAATCAAACACAGTCATTCATTCGAGTAGAAAATAAAACAATCAAAATAACCAACAATAACAATTAAAAAAAAAAAAAAAAAAAAAAAAAAAAAAAAAAAAAAAAAAAAAACTATCAAACATACATTTTGAGCTTTGAATGATGAACCAACTTTAGGTATGTAAACGCAATATGGATTTGAATTTTGATAAATATAGAATGGATTGAAAGGATTATGAGTAGGTGGCCATTGAATTATTTGTAACATAAAAATCAAACTTGCCTTGCTTATCCTTTGATTGTAGGCCGGAGGAATCAATGTAGTTCCGTTATATAATTTGAAATAAATAAAGAGATTGAGATCTCTATTTATTAGTGGCTGTTTTGGATGATGACAATTATTTTAGGGGTCTAATAGAGCTTTAAGAGGCTTGTTTACCTTTACCTTTGCCTTAGCAATGGCTTCATCAAATTCTTTTGTAGCTTGTTTCCCAATATCCTGGAAAGGATACAAAGAATTCTATCAACTCGTTGACAAATGATAACCAATTAACATTGTCATGTTATACACTAATCACTTTAAATCATGGTTGTCAGGATCCCGATCCTGATCTTAGGATCTTACGATTTTACGATACTGCAAAGCAAAAACGATCCAGATCTTACATAGGATCTTTGAAAGCTTAAGATCTTATAGGATCTCGATCTTGACCATAGGATCTTAAGATCTAATCCGATCCGATCCTACTTTTCTCGGATAACAAACAAAAAAACTGCAAATTTCTGGATTATTTTTTGTAGAATTTAAAAAACAACATGTTAATCTTATTAAACATTTCATAATCATAATTTATGACAACATTTCGATAGAATATTCATATAATTTTATGTTTATGATATATAATAATTTGTAAATTTGTATAATATTACAAAACTATTAAGAAAATGATATTATA
>JARVZY010003617.1:0-25690 GCA_030686995.1 Artemisia argyi | reverse complement strand
TTATATATCAATATACTAATATGTGTTCATGTAGCATAAAATGCTTAGTGTGTATATATCAATATACTAATATGTGTTCATGTAGCATAAAATGCCTAGTGTGTATATATCAATATACTTATATGTGTTCATGTAGCATAAAATGCTTAGTGTGTATATATCAATATACTAATATGTTTGTGAAGCATAACATGCTTACTAAGTCCATAATCGTCTGGAGGATGGAAGACACGGAGAGCGGAAGGCTATAAAATGTTTTTGTTTGTGATTTGTAGTTATAGTTTAGGTCTCACTTAGACCCGTTTCTCTATAACCATGGCTCTGGTACCAATCTGTAACACCCCCAATTCATGGTTGCAGCGGAATTCGAACTGGGTGTTACTCGACGGCACAATAGTCACAATAATAGAAAACGAACTCCAATTGAGTCGTTTTGAAAGATGTATCATTCAAATTATATAAATATCAGAGATTCCAAAATGAGGTCCCAATTGGTTCCATGTTTACAATGTATAATAAATGAGTTTTGAATGATAATAAAATTTATAGCCCTCTTGAGTATCCATGTCCTTCCGTGCCATCCTTGATCGTCATGAACCTGAAATACATGCTTGAGAGGTCAACACAAAGGTTGAGTGATATTCATAGAGTTTGTTAAATCGATTGAACACAATATGTTGGTAGTGTGAGTTATAGGCTCACACCAATGTTTGGAAAACAAAACAGGTATTATCATTACTAAGCTTATGACACCATAACGTTAACGGGTACCAATATCAATCGGCGGTTTATCTCGGTAGGTACTTTGCTAACATACCTAAATCTCAAATATTAATGCATTTGTTTGCACTTAGTCAAAACAAATGGGATTCGTCAATCCCAATAGGCCTATTATTAATATTCGCGCTCACTATTGCTAGTGATTAAATGGTTCATAATCAAGGATATCGGTTTAGCAAGGTTGGTACTTAGTGATAATAAAACAATCAGGTAAGCATACAATTTAAAAACATTGTGCTCGGTTATAAATAGCATGTATTCCCCCCAAGGGTTTGTAAAACATTGTAATAATGTAAAGTGGGGCTATGAACTCACCTTAAGTAAGATAGCAAGTAATGAATGTAACGGTTGAATCATGAAGGTTTCTACGAGCAACCTATAATCGAATGTTGTGACTTAGGATTGGAGTAAAGAATATGAAGTAGTGCCTATATATATATCTTGCATTATAGTCCATGATGTGGTATGATGTATATTGTATGTCCTTGAAAGAAAAGATTCATGAAACATGTATGTTTTGTATATCGTTTACTACCGTTCGGGCCGACATAATTCAGAAGTCATGTTAGTAAGCGTTCGAGGAGCCAGGACACTTTAACTCGTAAATCCACAACTCAACTCGACGGCTTACATAATGAACTCCTCACATGAGGCTCCCTACTATTGTAGTAGTTGATGAAATATATAGATATAAGTTTTGATCCGAAAGGTTACATGTCCGATATTTGAATAAACTTATGAAAGTTTATTTGTACATGAAGATTGTTATTAGGGGTAGTTTCATAAGTCTTAAATGACCATGTTCTCTTGGTAAAATCTCATGGTTTCCTTTTAAGTGAAGTAGATCCAAATTGCTTGTTCAAGTTATCGCCTAACTCATTGTTTCATGTTTCCGCCTATGTGAGTTGTTATGGTCATTTCGTCATGGCCTAGCCATGACCTTTGGTCCTTGTTTCAAGGTCATGAGACACAACCTTGGTTCTAGTCATGTTTGTGGTCTTGATTATAGGTCATAAGACCTCTTGTTCCTTTCAAAGTATAACCATAATCTAGTGACTTTCGCCTAAAAATGGGCTGTTTAGAATTTGAAGAATTTTATCACTCGGAAAGTGTTTTTAGGTCTCGAGCTTCTTTGTTCCTGAACGAAAACGGCGTTCCGGACAACTTTCGTGTTTTAACTTTTTGATGAATCGGAGCAGAAGTGGGACTTTCAAAAAGTCAGAATGCGATTCAGGAGGTTTTAGGCAGTTTTGCCGGAAATCTTTGGTAACTTCAAATGGGCGTAACTTTTGACTCGTATACTCGTTTTAGGTGGTTCAAATTGCTATGGTTTCCTTGTTAAGTCCTCTACTGTAATATGTAATGATCTAACATCATATTTTTACCATTTTGATCAGGTCTTACCAAGAAAGTCACTAGTTTACTTGTTTTAGTAACTTGTTGTAACAATCAATAACAATAACTTGTTTTGGTCATTTTTATACATCATGGACATGATAACAAGACAATATATAGCACAAATAATATGTAAATAACATGAACATGATTATTTAACAAGAATCAAGTTAGGGTTTGGCTCACAACTTTTGGCTTTCAAAGATGAAAGGAAGTTAACATGTAAGGATAGGACTTTTGATAAACTTGCTTCAACCCACTTCTCTTCATGCAATCTTTCTACCCTTGGTATTCTTGAAAGATGGATGATGAAGGTTTAGGTGAATTGAGTGGATTTAAACTCAAGAGAAATCACCAAGTATATAAGGTTATGGAAGTGTTTGATGAATGATAACCAATCTAGGAATTCTACCTTGAACTAGCACTTGAATCATGCATGAAACTTGGAATAAATCAAGCAAAGATGAGAGTGTTTGTGTGTGTGATGTTGGCGTACAAATGAGAGGGGATGAGGGCTTTTATATGGCCTTGAGGAGGTTAGGAAACAACTAGGAATTTACCACAACTTGGTGACCAAGTTTTACTTGGAGCCAAAGTTGTACACATGTGATCATCCAAGGAATCAAGGGTCAAGATCAAGCCACAAGTGTGAAACCCCCCCCCCCCCCTAGTGGCGGTTCACATGGCCTTGGAGAGCAAGGGTGGACTTTTCTTGGTATTATCCAAGATACTTGGTTAGTTTTGACTCCGGGAAATGCCAATCGTAAATGATTAAGCCTCAAAACGTAAAACCGGGTGTCGTAAAATTATGGAATTTGAAAGTATTGATAAACATGTCAATAAGTTCCATAATAAAATATAAAATGAGTGGTAGGTTCCATTTGGGTGCAAAACCCTGCTAAAAACTGGAAACACGGGTCTAAAACGCGTAATTCGCGTAAAACGCTGAATATTGCATAAAATTGAGAAAAGTAAAATGTTACTTTTCTAATGTTATAAAAATGATTTAAAATGACTTATAATGTCTAGACTGGGCTCAGTCTAGTGTCGGTTGGTATTAAATGTCTTTTAGACATCAAACCGTAAGCCTAAAAATCACGAAATGACTTATAACATCAAGGGATCATTTTTGGTCAATGGAGGAGGGAAATAATATGTTGACTTTTTTCTAATAAGTTGAAAACTCAAAAAGTCTTAGAAACGCGTTTTGTGGTCTCACGGTTAATCGCCCAAATGGTTAAGCGTGCTCATGCGAGAGTAGTACAGGCATGGGTGACCTGCTGGGAAGTTTTTGGTCATATTTTTCTCAGTCACGATTAATTCTCAAATAAATCATGAGTGTGTAAAATATTTTACTGATGTGGGGTCACCTGACGGGGTTGAATTTCGTTGTGCGTAGAATTTCTGATTGACGTTTTACCCTAAAACGTGTAATTCCGTGTAATTCCTTAATAACTTTCACGAAAATGAGCTTATGAATGTCAAACTTTTAATTTTCCATGGAAATGATTTATCACTTGAGAATATCAAATAAAAATCAACTTTCGGGAAAAATTTTCGGGAAAAAAATGAATAGTAAAAGTGAATAGTGAAATTTTCCGGGAATGGTGATTATCCTGAAAAATGTGAATTGTTACACCCGCGCACCATACCGGCTAGCACCTTCAGAGATGCAAGAGCTATCAAATCAATTACAAGAACTTGCGGACAAGGGATTTATTCGACCCAGTTCCTCACCTTGGGGAGCTCCAGTTTTATTCGTGAAAAAGAAAGACGGGTCATTACGCATGTGTATTGACTATCGTGAACTAAACAAATTAACCATAAAGAACCGATACCCACTACCAAGAATTGATGATTTATTCGATCAATTGCAAGGCTCAACCTATTACTCAAAAATTGACCTACGATCAGGTTACCACCAAGTTAGAGTTCGTGATGAAGACATTCCAAAAACAGCCTTTAGGACACGATATGGTCACCACGAATTCCAAGTGATGCCATTTGGGTTAACAAATGCACCGGCAGTATTCATGGATCTCATGAATCGGGTGTGTAAGCCATATTTGGACAAATTTGTGATCGTATTCATAGACGACATTCTCATTTATTCCAAAAACGAAGAGGAACACAAAGAACACCTTAGAACAATTTTAGGACTACTCAAGGAAGAGAAATTGTATGCAAAGTTTTCTAAATGCGAATTTTGGATTCAATCCGTACAATTCCTTGGGCATGTGATTGACAAAACCGGTTTACATGTCGATCCCGCTAAAATTGAAGCTATCAAAAACTGGCCAACACCTACCACACCTACAGAAATTCGGCAATTTCTGGGTTTAGCCGGGTATTACCGAAGGTTTATTGAAGGATTTTCCTCAATAGCAAAGTCTTTGACTAAGCTAACTCAGAAAGACAAGAAATATGTGTGGGATGAAAATGAAGAAAAAGCTTTCCAAACCCTCAAACAGAAACTTTGTAGTGCTCCTATCCTAGCATTGCCCGATGGGATAGAAGATTTTGTAGTCTATTGTGATGCATCGCACCAAGGGTTAGGTGCCGTATTGATGCAACGCGATAAGGTCATGGCTTATGCATCAAGACAACTCAAGGTTCATGAGGAAAATTACACCACTCATGACTTAGAGTTAGGAGCTGTGGTCTTTGCACTAAAAATCTGGAGACACTATCTATACGGTACTAGATGTACTGTGTACACCGATCATAAAAGTCTACAACACATTTTGGACCAAAAAGAACTAAACATGCGACAACGTCGTTGGTTGGAATTACTAAGTGATTATGACTGCGACATTCGTTATCACCCAGGGAAAGCAAACGTAGTAGCCGACGCCCTAAGCCGAAAGGAACGAGTTAAACCACTACGAGTCCGAGCCTTAGTTTTAACCATAAATTCAAACTTTCCTACCCAAATCCTTCACGCTCAAGCTGAGGCGGTGAAACAAGAAGATATCCAAAAGGAAAAGTTGGATGGCATGATACAGAAGAAATTCGAAACCCGTTCAGATGGAACTCTATGCTTCCAAGGTCGAAGTTGGTTACCACCTGTAACAATTCGCATTTTCAGGATAATTACTATTCCCGGGAAATTTCACTATTCACTTTTACTATTCATTTTTCCCGAAAATTTTCCCGAAAGTTGATTTTTATTTGATATTCTCAAGTGATAAATCATTTCCATGGCAAATTAAATGTTTGACATTCGTCAGATCATTTTCGTGAAAGTTATTAAGGAATTACACGGAATTACACGTTTTAGGGTAAAACGTCATTCAGAAATTCTACGTACAACGAAATTCGACCCCGTCAGGTGACCCCGCATCAGAAAAATGTTTGACACACTCATGATTTATTTGAGAATTAATCATGACCGAGAAAAACATGACCAAAGACTTCCCAACAGGTCACCCATGTCGGTACTACTCTCACATGAGCACGCTTAACCAAATGGGCGATTAACCGTTAGACCACAAAATGAGTTTCTAAGACGTTTTGAGTTTTCAAACTTATTAGAAAAAGTCAACATATTTTTCCCTCCTCCATTGACCAAAAATCATCCCTTGATTTTATAAGTCATTCCTTGATTTTTAGGCTTACGGTTTGATGTCTAAAAGACATTTAATATCAACCGACACTAGACTGAGCCCAGTCTAGACATTATAAGTCATTTTAAATCATTTTTATCACATTAGAAAAGTAACATTTTACTTTTCTCAGTTTTACGCAAAATTCGTACATTTTACGTATTACGCGTTTTAGACCCGTGTTTCCAGTTTTTAGCAGGGTTTTGGCACCCGATAGATCCTACCACTCATTTTATATTTTATTATGGGACATATGGACATGTCTAACAATACTTTAAAGTTTCATAATTTTACGACACCCGGTTTTACGTTTTGAGGCTTAATCATTTACGATTGGCATTTCCCGGAGTCAAGTTTCATCCTAATACTTAGGATAATACCAAGCAAAAGCCAAAGCTTCCTCCCCAAGCTTATGAACCGCCTCTAGGGGTGGGGGTTTCACACTAGGTGGCTTGATCTTAAGCTTAATGGCCTTAGATTTCATCCATGTGTTCACCTTGGCCTCCAAGGTTGGACTAGTCAACATTTCTAACCTCCTCCAAGCCATATAAATACCCCCCCCTTCCCCTCCTTGGCCGTCCCTCATCACACACACACCCACACCATCTCATTTTCTCATTCTCTTCAAGTTTCATGCAAGATTCAAGTGATTCTTCAAGGTAGAAACCCTAGTTAGAATATCATTCACCAAAACTCTTCCAATCCCTAATATACTTGGTGATTTCTCTTGAGTTTAAATCCACTCAATTCACCTCAACCTTCATTACATCTCTTTCAAGAATACCAAGGGTAGAAAGATTGCATGAAGTGAAAAAGGGTTGAAGCAAGTCTATCAAAGTCCTATCCTTACATGTTAACTTCCTTTCATCTTTGAAAGCCAAAAGTTGTGAGCCAAACCCTAACTTGATTCTTGTTAAATAATCATGTTCATGTTATTTACATATTATTTGTGCTATATATTGTCTTGTAGTTATGTCCATGATGTATAAAAATGACCAAAACAAGTTATTGTTATTGATTGTTACAACAAGTTACTAAAACAAGTAAACTAGTGACTTTCTTGGTAAAACCACGACCAAAATGGTAAAATTATGATATTGGATCATTACATATTACAGTAGAGGACTTAACAAGGAAACCATAGCAATTTGAACCACCTAAAACGAGTATACGAGTCAAAAGTTACGCCCATTTGAAGTTACCAAAACTTTTCGGCAAACTGCCAAATACCATTCTGATCAAATTTGGGTTTTGAAAGTCCCACTTCTGGTCCGATTCATCAAAAAGTTAAAACACGAAAGTTGTCCGGAACGACGTTTTCATTTAGGAACAAAGAAGCTCGAGACCTAAAAACACTTTCAGAGTGATAAAATTCTTCAAATTCTAAACAGCCCATTTTTAGACAAAAGTCACAAGATTATGGTTATACTTTGAAAGGAACAAGAGGTCTTATGACCTATAATCAAGACCACAACCATGGCTAGAGCCAAGGTTGTGTCTCATGACCTTGAAACAAGGACCAAAGGTCATGGCTAGGCCATGACAAAATGACCATACCAACTTACATAGGCGTAAACATGAAACAAAGAGTTGACGAGAACTTGAACAAGCAATTTGAATCTACTTCACTTAAAAAGGAACCATGAGATATTACAAAGAGAAAATGGTCATTCAAGACTTATGAAACTACCCCTAATAACAATCTTCATGTACAAATAAACTTTCCTAAGTTTATTCAAATATCGGACATGTAACCTTTCGGATCAAAACTTATATCTATATATTTCATCAACTACTACAATAGTAGGGAGCCTCATGTGAGGAGTTCATTATGTAAGCCGTCGAGTTGAGTTGTGGATTTACGAGTTAAAGTGTCCTGGCTCCTCGAACGCTTACTAACATGACTTCTGAATTATGTCGGCCCGAACGGTAGTAAACGATATACAAAACATACATGTTTCATGAATCATTACTTTCAAAGACTTACAATATACATCATACCACATCATGGACTAAATGCAAGATATATATATAGGCACTACTTCATATTCTTTACTCCGATCCTAAGTCGCGACATTCTATTATAGGTTGCTCATAGAAACCTACACGATCCAACCATCACCTTCATTACTTGCTATTCTACTTAAGGTGAGTTCATAGCCCCACTTTCCATTACTTAATTGTTTTACAAACCCTTGGGGGGAATACATGCTATTTTAACCGAGCACAATGTTCTTAAATTGTATGCTTGCCTGATTGTTTTATTATCACTAAGTACCAACCTTGCTAAACCGAGATCCCTTATTATGAACCATTTAATCACTAGCAATAGTGAGCGCAAATATTGTGAATAGGCCTATTGGGATTGACGAATCCCATTTGTATTGACTAAGTTCAAACAAATGCATTAATATTTGAGATTTAGGTATGTTAGCAAAGTACCTACCGGGATAAATCTGCCGATTGATATTGGTACACGTTAACGTTTTGGTGTCATAAGCTTAGTGTATAATACATTTTATGGGCGTATAATAACGTAGCCTACCTGTTTTGTTTTCCAAACATTGGTGTGAGCCGATAACTCACACTACCAACATATTGTGTTCAAACGATTTAACAAACTCTATGAATATCACTCAACCTTTGTGTTGACCTCTCAAGCATGTATTTCAGGTTCATGACGATCAAGGATGGCACGGAAGGACACGGATACTCAAGAGGGCTATAAATTTTATTATCATTCAAAAACTCACTTAATGTGATTTGTAAACATGGAACCAAATTGGGACCTCATTTTGTAACCTCTGATATTTATATAATTTGAATGATAAATCTTTTAAAACGACTCAATTGGAGTTCGTTTTCTATTATTGTGACTATTGTGCCGTCGAATAACACCCAGTTCGAATTCCGCTGCAACCATGAATTGGGGGTGTTACAGATTGGTATCAGAGCCATGGTTATAGAGAAACGGGTCTAATTGAGACCTAAACTATAACTGCAACTACAAGCAAAACCATTTTTATAGCCTTCCGCTCTCCGTGTCTTCCATCCTCCAGACGATTATGGACTTAGTAAGCATGTTATGCTTCACAAACATATTAGTATATTCATATATACCCATTTTGAGCATTTCCCCGTAAGCATTAGTATATTGATATATAAACTCGGTTTATTTTCAATCATTTATCTAAACAATGGACTAAACATATCTGTGTATGCCTATTCTAAGGCATTTCGGCACAGCCACACTCTCCCAATCATGTTCCTACTCCAACATTATATGTCCAAGGCATTGTATGTTACAATGGTCTCATTCACTTTTCAAGACATTGTATGTTACAATGGTCTCATTCACTTTTCCAAGACATTGTGAGATACAATGGTCTCATTCATTTCCAAGACATTGTGAGATACAATGGTCTCATTCATTTTTTCAAGACATTGTGAGATACAATGGTCTCATTCATTTTTTCAAGACATTGTGAGATACAATGGTCACATTCATTTTCCAAGACATTGTGAGATACAATGGTCTCATTCATTTCCCAAGACATTGTATTATACAACGGTCTTAACCATTTCTCAAATGTTTTGAGTCACACAATGGTCTAACCTACTTCCCAGACATTGTGAATTGCACAATGGTCTAACCTACTTCCGAGACATTGTGTTTTGTGCAAATGGTCTCTAGAATTATTCCATCACATCATCAATATCATTTCTTATGATATCAAAAACCCGTCACAATCTATCGATTTCAAAACAAGAAATATGAGATTTCTAAAGGACAAACTAATCCATCATCGACAAAAGCTGAACTTTCTCTACATTCATCAAAGTTTTCTTACGAAACCTTCATTATTAAAAGTTCGTGATCCTGGCCAAGTATGTTCTATTTTAGAACTACTTAAAACTTCCTTTCCATACGTATCTACCCTTACTACCTTCTATGCAATGGAATATGAAAACATACGTTACAAGTCTTGTATGGACGGGACTTGCAACTTAAGGGTTTGACATCGCCTTTGTTTAGTGGACAGTTTCCCGAAAGCAACGGACATATCAAAAGTATACCTAGTTTAGGTATTTGAAAATTTTATCGAACCTTGGCTAAATATAGACTAGTCACCTATATTTAACCTAGGGACAGTGGAATATAGTCTGACTAACTATATTCGACTTAAAATTTCCAAATACTGAGAGTAGTTGTACTAGGGTTATGTTTAGGTTGATTTCCTACATGAACTCGATAAACCACCAGAATACATTAAAACAATCTAGAGACACGATAGTGCCTTACCACTCAGCAAGATCTTAACACCTTATTTGTGTTACCTAATTTCATTCTTGAAATTTTTCATTTATGAGATAATCCGAACTACTATCTTGGGATAGTTATCAATTATTCTCTTCATCCTGTTGAAGTACTATCCTGTTTAGGTCCTAAGGATACCATTCCATCATAAACTTTTAAAATCTCTTAAGATTTTTAAAGCAAACTCAACATCTATACCTAAGAGTATTAATGTTAAGCATACACTACACACTTTTGTTCATCAACATATCACATCATTATCTTCACAACCGTTACAAACACAAGCTCATTAACAGATCTTGATGCACTTTTAAAGCTCAAATCATCCTTAGTTACACCACAAGTACCCTCATCAGCTTTACAAGTTTGAATATTCATCTTGTACTTTTGGAACACCAGTATCATCTCGTAATACACTACCTTGTAACTCACCGGCTAAGTATGAATGTTGTGTCGGGAATTCTTGAGTAGGATGATTTATAATGTCCTTATTTGAATGGATTGGGATGCCTTTTCATTTAAATAAAGAAATTATAAATCATCGAACCATAAGTTTATATTCCTTTAGTTACATTGTTTGGGATGCCTCTCTATGTAAATAAAGAATTATAAACAAGTGGGCTTATTTATATCCGAAATAACATAAGTATGAAGTCAACCTACATTACATTGCTCGGGTATGGCATGATACCTACATTACATTGCTCGGGTATGGCATGATACCTACATTATATTCGCCACAAGAAATCCTATCTTTTCACCGACATCGCTTCAAACCATGACATAAACACTAGGTACAACAACAGATTACTTACTATGCTATGATTGCAACTACTATCCCAATTTCCATTGATATTCCACTACTATATCAATTTCCATTTATTGGATTCCTATGTAAATTGCTATTATTGTTCAACTGTTATATCAATTGCTATTGATACTTGACAACTATATCAATTTCCATTTTGATATTTAACTATATCAATTTCTGTACAACTACTATATCCATTTCTATTAATAATCGACTGCTATATCAATTTTCTTTGATATTCGACTATTATATGGATCTCTACTGATATTCAACCATGTTATCAATCTCTATTGACACACCATATTCTGAGACAAATCAAACTACATCACTAGTAATTCCAGACTTTGGTCCTCATAAGTAACCACACATCTTTATCGACACCACTCCAACATATGACACACATAGAACTTCGGGACGAAGTTCCCCGTAAGGGGTAGAGACTGTAACAATTCGCATTTTCAGGATAATTACTATTCCCGGAAAATTTCACTATTCACTTTTACTATTCATTTTTCCCGAAAATTTTCCCGAAAGTTGATTTTTATTTGATATTCTCAAGTGATAAATCATTTCCATGGCAAATTAAATGTTTGACATTCGTCAGATCATTTTCGTGAAAGTTATTAAGGAATTACATGGAATTACACGTTTTAGGGTAAAACGTCATTCAGAAATTCTACGTACAACGAAATTCGACCCCGTCAGGTGACCCCGCATCAGAAAAATGTTTGACACACTCATGATTTATTTGAGAATTAATCATGACCGAGAAAAACATGACCAAAGACTTCCCAGCAGGTCACCCATGTCGGTACTACTCTCACATGAGCACGCTTAACCAAATGGGCGATTAACCGTTAGACCACAAAACGAGTTTCTAAGACGTTTTGAGTTTTCAAACTTATTAGAAAAAGTCAACATATTTTTCCCTCCTCCATTGACCAAAAATCATCCCTTGATTTTATAAGTCATTCCTTGATTTTTAGGCTTACGGTTTGATGTCTAAAAGACATTTAATATCAACCGACACTAGACTGAGCCCAGTCTAGACATTATAAGTCATTTTAAATCATTTTTATCACATTAGAAAAGTAACATTTTACTTTTCTCAGTTTTACGCAAAATTCGTACATTTTACGTATTACGCGTTTTAGACCCGTGTTTCCAGTTTTTAGCAGGGTTTTGGCACCCGATAGATCCTACCACTCATTTTATATTTTATTATGGGACATATGGACATGTCTAAGAATACTTTAAAGTTTCATAATTTTACGACACCCGGTTTTACGTTTTGAGGCTTAATCATTTACGATTGGCATTTCCCGGAGTCAAGTTTCATCCTAATACTTAGGATAATACCAAGCAAAAGCCAAAGCTTCCTCCCCAAGCTTATGAACCGCCTCTAGGGGGGGGGGGGGGGTTTCACACTAGGTGGCTTGATCTTAAGCTTAATGGCCTTAGATTTCATCCATGTGTTCACCTTGGCCTCCAAGGTTGGACTAGTCAACATTTCTAACCTCCTCCAAGCCATATAAATACCCCCCTTCCCCTCCTTGGCCGTCCCTCATCACACACACACCCACACCATCTCATTTTCTCATTCTCTTCAAGTTTCATGCAAGATTCAAGTGATTCTTCAAGGTAGAAACCCTAGTTAGAATATCATTCACCAAAACTCTTCCAATCCCTAATATACTTGGTGATTTCTCTTGAGTTTAAATCCACTCAATTCACCTCAACCTTCATTACATCTCTTTCAAGAATACCAAGGGTAGAAAGATTGCATGAAGTGAAAAAGGGTTGAAGCAAGTCTATCAAAGTCCTATCCTTACATGTTAACTTCCTTTCATCTTTGAAAGCCAAAAGTTGTGAGCCAAACCCTAACTTGATTCTTGTTAAATAATCATGTTCATGTTATTTACATATTATTTGTGCTATATATTGTCTTGTAGTTATGCCCATGATGTATAAAAATGACCAAAACAAGTTATTGTTATTGATTGTTACAACAAGTTACTAAAACAAGTAAACTAGTGACTTTCTTGGTAAAACCACGACCAAAATGGTAAAATTATGATATTTGATCATTACATATTACAGTAGAGGACTTAACAAGGAAACCATAGCAATTTGAACCACCTAAAACGAGTATACGAGTCAAAAGTTACGCCCATTTGAAGTTACCAAAACTTTTCGGCAAACTGCCAAATACCATTCTGATCAAATTTGGGTTTTGAAAGTCCCACTTCTGCTCCGATTCATCAAAAAGTTAAAACACGAAAGTTGTCCGGAACGACGTTTTCGTTCAGGAACAAAGAAGCTCGAGACCTAAAAACACTTTCAGAGTGATAAAATTCTTCAAATTCTAAACAGCCCATTTTTAGGCAAAAGTCACAAGATTATGGTTATACTTTGAAAGGAACAAGAGGTCTTATGACCTATAATCAAGACCACAACCATGGCTAGAGCCAAGGTTGTGTCTCATGACCTTGAAACAAGGACCAAAGGTCATGGCTAGGCCATGACAAAATGACCATACCAACTTACATAGGCGTAAACATGAAACAAAGAGTTGACGAGAACTTGAACAAGCAATTTGAATCTACTTCACTTAAAAAGGAACCATGAGATATTACAAAGAGAAAATGGTCATTCAAGACTTATGAAACTACCCCTAATAACAATCTTCATGTACAAATAAACTTTCCTAAGTTTATTCAAATATCGGACATGTAACCTTTCGGATCAAAACTTATATCTATATATTTCATCAACTACTACAATAGTAGGGAGCCTCATGTGAGGAGTTCATTATGTAAGCCGTCGAGTTGAGTTGTGGATTTACGAGTTAAAGTGTCCTGGCTCCTCGAACGCTTACTAACATGACTTCTGAATTATGTCGGCCCGAACGGTAGTAAACGATATACAAAACATACATGTTTCATGAATCATTACTTTCAAAGACTTACAATATACATCATACCACATCATGGACTAAATGCAAGATATATATATAGGCACTACTTCATATTCTTTACTCCGATCCTAAGTCGCGACATTCTATTATAGGTTGCTCATAGAAACCTACACGATCCAACCATCACCTTCATTACTTGCTATTCTACTTAAGGTGAGTTCATAGCCCCACTTTCCATTACTTAATTGTTTTACAAACCCTTGGGGGGAATACATGCTATTTTAACCGAGCACAATGTTCTTAAATTGTATGCTTGCCTGATTGTTTTATTATCACTAAGTACCAACCTTGCTAAACCGAGATCCCTTATTATGAACCATTTAATCACTAGCAATAGTGAGCGCAAATATTGTGAATAGGCCTATTGGGATTGACGAATCCCATTTGTATTGACTAAGTTCAAACAAATGCATTAATATTTGAGATTTAGGTATGTTAGCAAAGTACCTACCGGGATAAATCTGCCGATTGATATTGGTACACGTTAACGTTTTGGTGTCATAAGTTTAGTGTATAATACATTTTATGGGCGTATAATAACGTAGCCTACCTGTTTTGTTTTCCAAACATTGGTGTGAGCCGATAACTCACACTACCAACATATTGTGTTCAAACGATTTAACAAACTCTATGAATATCACTCAACCTTTGTGTTGACCTCTCAAGCATGTATTTCAGGTTCATGACGATCAAGGATGGCACGGAAGGACACGGATACTCAAGAGGGCTATAAATTTTATTATCATTCAAAAACTCACTTAATGTGATTTGTAAACATGGAACCAAATTGGGACCTCATTTTGTAACCTCTGATATTTATATAATTTGAATGATAAATCTTTTAAAACGACTCAATTGGAGTTCGTTTTCTATTATTGTGACTATTGTGCCGTCGAATAACACCCAGTTCGAATTCCGCTGCAACCATGAATTGGGGGTGTTACACCACTTTATGGTGGCTTACGAGACTTGATCATGCATGAATCACACAAATCTAAATACTCCATACATCCAGGATCTGATAAAATGTATCATGATCTTAAGTTACTTTATTGGTGGCCGAACATGAAAGCCGACATTGCAACATATGTTAGCAAGTGTCTTACCTGCTCCAAAGTAAAAGCCGAACACCAAAAACCATCCGGTCCATTGCAACAACCAGAAATTCCTACTTGGAAATGGGAAAGAATTACTATGGACTTCATTACCAAGCTCCCAAGGACATCAAGCGGTTATGACTCCATCTGGGTCATAGTTGATCGTCTCACAAAATCCGCACATTTTATACCAATCAAAGAGACTTACAAAATGGAACAACTAACCCGACTGTACGTCAAAGAAATAGTCTCAAGACATGGTGCACCGATATCCATCATATCCGACAGAGATGGTAGATTTACTTCCAATTTCTGGCAGTCACTCCAAGACGCCTTTGGAACAAATCTAGACATGAGTACAGCCTATCACCCTCAGACCGATGGTCAGAGTGAACGAACCATCCAAACACTTGAAGACATGCTTCGAGCATGTATAATAGATTTTGGAAAAGGATGGGATACTCATTTACCATTAGTCGAATTTTCCTACAACAACAGTTATCATACAAGTATTAAAGCAGCTCCATTTGAAGCACTTTACGGTCGAAAGTGTCGTTCACCTGCTTGTTGGGCTGAAGTGGGAGAAGTTCAACTCACTGGACCAGAACTTATCCGTGAAACAACGGATAAGATTGTACAAATCAGAAGTCGATTACAAGCCGCAAGAGATCGACAGAAAAGTTATGCCGACACACGACGCAGACCCCTAGAATTCCAAGTCGGAGATAGGGTTATGCTAAAGGTATCGCCTTGGAAGGGCTTGATACGATTCGGTAAATGAGGAAAACTAAACCCAAGATACATCGGACCATTCAAAATCTTAGCCAGGGTTGGCCCTGTGGCGTACAGACTTGAGCTTCCATCAGAACTCAGTAGTGTACACCCCACTTTCCATGTATCTAACCTAAAGAAATGCTTATCGGATGAATCACTTGTGATTCCACTCGATGAAATTCAACTCAATGACGATCTTCAATTTGTTGAGGAACCCGTAGAAATCATGGACCGAGAGGTCAAACAACTCAAACAAAGTCGTATACCAATTGTCAAAGTTCGTTGGAACTCACGACGTGGTCCTGAATACACATGGGAACGAGAGGACCAGATACGTAAGAAATACCCACATCTTTTTACCAACGAAGCTTCTACTCCTAACGCAAATTGATCTCCGGGACGAAGCTCTCATATGGGGTGGAGACTGTAACAATTCGCAATTTCAGGTTAATTTCTATTTCCGGAAAATTTTACTATTCATTTCTTTCTGAAATTTTCCCGAAAGTTGATTTTTATTTCATATTCTCGAGTGATAAATCATTTCCATGACAAATTAAATGTTTGACACTCGTCAGATCATTTTCGTGAAAGTTATTAAGGTATTACACGACATTACACGTTTTAGGGTAAAACGGCAATCAGAAATTCAACGCACAACGAAATTCGGTCGCGTTAATTTTCCCAGTATCAGAAAAATGTTTAACACACTCATGATTTATTTAAGAATAAATCATGACTGAGAAAAACATGACCAAAATAAACTTCGGCCGTGAAAAACTGGAAATTTCAGTTTTAGGCGTTTTTACTCAGCCGTAACCCTAGCCTTTACCTGCACCACGTTTCTAAGATGATTTGAGCTTTCAACTTATTAAAATAAGTCAACATATTTTTCCCTCCTCCATTGACTAAAAATCATTCTTTGATTTTATAAGTCATTTCGTGATTTATAGGCTTCCGGTTTGATGTCTAAAAGACATTTAACACCAACCGACACCAGACTGAGCCCAGTCTAGACATTATAAATCATTTTAAATCATTTTTAGCATATTAGAAAAGTAACATTTTACTTTTCTCAGTTTTACGCAATATTCGTACATTTTACGTATTACGCGTTTTAGACCCGTGTTTCCAGCTTTTAGCAGGTTTTACCACCCAAATGGAACTTATCACCCATTTTATATTTTATTATGGGACATATGGACATTTCTAACAATACTTTAAAGTTTCATAATTTTACGACACCCGGTTTTACGTTTTGAGGCCTAATCATTTACGGTTGGCATTTCCCGGAGTCAAAATGCATCTAATATCTAGATATTTAACCAAGCCAAGCCACCTCCCCCCTTATCCCTTTTGTGAACCGCCATTGGGGGGGGAGTCACACCCTTGGGTGGCTTGATCTCATGCCTTGTGATCTAGGATGCATACATGTGTAGATTTTGATAAAATATCTCAAGTATGTAACCTCCTCATTAGGGTATAAATACCCCTCTCCCTCCCTTCCTTGGCCGGCCATCCCAACACACCAAAACATCTCACATTAGCTCTAAGTCTTCTAATTTGTTGCAAGGTTCAAGTGAAGTTCAAGTATAGAAACCCTAGTTAGCTTATTTTCACCAAAAATCTTCCAAACCCTAACATACTTGGTGTTTTCTCTTGAGTTTAAATCCACTCAATACACCTCAACTTTCATTACATATCTTTCAAGAATACCAAGGGTAGAAAGGTTGCTTGAAGTGAAAAAGGGTTGAAGCTTGTCTATCAAAGTCCATTTCCTTACTAGTTACTCCTTTCTTTAATTAGAAAGCCTAAAGTTGTAAGCCTAAACCTACCATGCTTCTTGTTTATTTATCATATCCATCTCATTTACATGTTATCTTTGCTATATTATATGTTGTAATTATGTCCATGATGTATCATGATGAGTAAAAGATGTTGTTGTAATGAATTATTGAAACAAGTTACTAAAACAAGCAAACTAGTGAATATCTTGGTATAACCTGATCAAAATGGTAAAAATTTTATATTGGATTATTACATATTACAGTAGAGGACTTAAAAAGAAAACCATAGCAAGTTGAACCACTTAAAAAGAGTAAACGAGTCAAAAGTTATGGCGATTTGAAGTTACCAAAGATTTCCGGCAAAACTGCCTAAATGTTTCTGTGACAGAACCTAAAACACGCAAAAAGAGGCCTTTCTGGTCCGATTCATGAAAAAGTTAAAACACGAAAGTTGTCCGGAATCATGTTTTCCTTCAGGAACAAAGAGGCTCGAGCCTTGAAAACGCCTTCTGAGTGAGATATTTCTCAGTTTCTTAACAGCTATTTACATATTTTAAGTCACTAAGTTATTGTCATACTTTCAAAGGAATAAAAGGTATTATGACCTATAACCAAGACCCCCACCATGGCTAGAGCCAAGGTTGTGTAACATGACCTTGGAACAAGGACCAAAGGTCATGGCTAGGCCATGACGAAATGACCAAACCAACTTACAAAGGCGTAAACATGAAACAATGAAATTGGCGATAACATGAACAAGTAATTTGTATCTACTTCACCTAAAAGGAAACCATGAGATTTTACCAAGACAAATGGTCATACAAAACTTATGAATCAAACCCTAATAACAATCTTCATGTACCATAAACTTTCCTAAGTTTATCCAAATATCGGACATGTAACGTTTTCGGATCAAAACTTATATCTATATACTTTATCAATTACTACAATAGTAGGGAGCTTCATGTGAGGAGTTCATTATGTAAGCCGTCGAGATGAGTTGTGGATTTACGAGTTAAAGTGTCCTGGCTCCTCGAACGCTTACTAACATGACTTCTGAAATATGTTAGCCCGAACGGTAGTAAACGATATACCAAAACATACATGTTCATAAATCTTTCTTTCCAAGACTTACAAATATACATCATACCTCATCATGGACTATAATGCAAGATATATATATAGGCACTCCGTTATATTCTCTACACAAATCCTAAGTCGCAACATTCTATTATAGGTTGCTCGTAGAAACCTACACGATCCGACCATCACCTTCATTACTTGCTATCGTACTTAAGGTGAGTTCATAGCCCCACTTTACATTACTTCAATGTTTTATAAACCCTTGGGGGAAATACATGCTACTTTTAAACCGAACACAATGCTTTGAAACTGTATGCTGCCTGATTGTTTTATTATTACTAAGTACCTACCTTGCCAATCCTAGGCCCCATCATGAACCATTTAATCACTAGTATTAGTGAGCGCGAGTATTGTGAATAGGCCTATTGGGATTGACGAATCCCATTTGTTTGAGCAGATTAGTTCAACAAATGCACTATATTTGAACATTTAAGTATGACGGCAAAGTACTTACCGGGGCAACATAACCGCCGATTGATATTGGTACCCGTTAACGTCTTGGTTGCATGAGCTTAGTACATAATAATAACTGTTTTGTTTTCTAACATGAGTATGAGTCTAATTAACTCTTACTACCAACATATTGTGTTCAACCGTTAAACAAACTCTATGAATTTCACTCAACCTTTGTGTTGACCTCTTAAGCATGTATTTCAGGTCCATGATAATCAAGAATGGAGCGAGAAGGGCACGTACCGAAGGAAGAAGGCTATAAACAATTATGTCATTCTATAAAAACATCATAGACTTTATATTGATGTGTTTTGAAACAATGCAACATTTTGGGACCTCACTATGTAAACTTTGATATATTTGAATAATATGAATGACAACTCTTTTTATTACGATTCGTTTAGAGATCGTTTTCTATTATTATGACTGTTGTGCCGTCAAGTAACACCCAAGTTGAATTCCGCTGCATCATGAATTGGGGGTGTTACAAAGGGTGTCCCTACCTCAACCCCAAATGGCCCATATGTCGTTTGGTTGGTCTTAAATGTGAGTGATCGAATCACCGGGCCGGCTCCATAGACCACAGGACAATAGTGCCCACTTACACTTATTAGTACCTCTTCATGAAATCGCAGCTTAATCTGAAGTTAATCCATAAGAATTTACATTAATTCATATACAATTTAAGATAAGTTTACTAAGATTTGGCAAGAATTTTGTACCTGAGGCCGTCCCATGAATTGGTAAAATTTTTGAGTGCCCTGTACGAAATTATATAATGAGGCCTTTCGATAAGCAATGTTATATATAAAGTGTCACCATTTATAAGATATAATGCAATTAGTTATCAAAACGTTCTAACATATTACCTATTTATGATATTTTACCATCTAAATACTCTTTTATTTGTTAAAAATATGTCGACACATGCATATAATTATTAACGGGACAAATTTTGGGGCCCTTTAAAATTTTGAGGCCCTGAGCGGTCGCTCACCTTGCACACCCTCAAAGCCGGCTAATAAATCACTTCAAGGTTAGCTGCAACAAAATTGAATTCTGATTATTTTGAGGTTCTTCTACTGGTGAACTAGTATTGAAATTTGACGAATAGTGAGAACTGATCACATTATCGAACTTCAAACAGTGGAGCACGTCCAATCACTATCCAACATCTCTTTTAATGCTGATTATTGCATGTTACATAATCAAATTTAAAATACAATATACAGTAGCAAACAGCCATTGCAAATAGTTCAACCCAGGGCAATGATATGTGAAAATGGTATTTTTTTTTTTTAAGAAATGCTGTTTCGTGATTCGATATCAATGAAAATTAGATTCCAGGATCTGGTTTATTGTATGTTAGCAGAATCATTGCATAGAAAGTGTATATGATAATTTGACGCTGCAACCGAATATTGAGAGATTCTTTTATTTATTGTCTGCTTTTAGACTAAGATATTGTTACAATAGAAAGGAACTTATGCGATACATGAAAAAGGCTAAAGAAAACATCACACCAACCACATATATGATATGTAGATGCTAATATGCCTTAACTTTATAACCTTTCAAGCCTTTTGGCACCATTTTGCATAGCAAAAGGGTTAAATCCTTTAAACATCATCTGGATTCGTTGCAAAAAGGTTTGTTTAGGGGGTGATAAGTAAAACCCGAGTGAATCTAGAAACCACCCGCTTCTTCCAAACAGACCTGCTATGTAGCCTCCATTTGTCAAGAAATTGAAGGGTGTTCCTTCTTCAACCCCAAACGGACCATAAGTCCTTTTATTGCTTTGGAAAGTGAGTGATCGAATCACAGGGCCTCCTCCATAGACCACAGGACAGTAGTGCCCACTAACACTTATCAAAACCTCCTCAGGAAATTGCAGCTTAATCTGAAATTGATCCATAATAAACTGCATTATTCTATATACAGTTTAGAATAATGTACACTAAGATTTGGCCAAAATGTTGTACCTGAGCATTTTTGGTTCCGCCAATGCCTCCATGTTTTTCAGCCAGTAAAGGTTTAACATTGTTATGGTATGTCACTCGGATAGAGTCTATGCTCTCTAATCCCATGTTGTCCTATTCAGGGCTGAGTCAAGGTTTCTGGGGTGAAGCTATGTTAACAGCTTGCTATTTATTAAATAGAGTTCCCAACAAAAGGAACAAAGTTGCCCCTTATGAACTTTGGACTAAAAAGAAACCTAACCTTAATTATCTTAGGATATGGGGTTGTAGGGCTGTTGTAAGACTTCCTGATCCAAAGCAGAAAACTTTGGGTGAAAGAGGCATTGAATGCATCTTTGTTGGATATGCTGAGCATTCCAAGGCATATAGGTTTTATGTTATAGAACCTAATGATTCTGTTTCAATTAACTCAATAATTGAATCAAGGGATGCAATCTTTGATGAGAACAGATTCTCATCTATCCCTAGACCAAGTCAAATGATTCCAAATGGAACCAATGACAATGGTGTTTAAGAGGTTCCTGCTGATGAGGTTCCTGCTGAGGTTGCGGAACAACAACCTGAACCTGAGCTTAGAAGGAGCAATAGGGTGAGGACTCCAAAATCATTTGGACCTGAGTTTCAATTATACTTAATTGAAGGTATAAGGAGTGAGGTCTCTGACCAATACTCCTATTGCTTCATTGTGGAGGATGATCCCAAAACATTTGAAGAAGCAATGAAGTCCCAGGATGTTGCTTTCTGGAAAGAAGCAATTAATGATGAGATGGACTCTATCATGGGCAATAACACTTATGTGTTGACTGATCTACCACCTGGTTGCAAACCTTTAGGTAGCAAATGGATTTTCAAAAAGAAAATGAAGGTAGATGGAACTGTTGAAAAGTTCAAGGCAAGATTAGTTATTCAAGGCTTTAAACAAAAGTCAGGAATAGACTACTTTGATACTTATGCTCCAGTGGCACGTATCAGTACCATAAGATTGCTAATTGCTTTGTCATCAATTCACAATCTGATTATTCATCAGATGGATGTGAAGACAGCTTTCTTGAATGGAGATTTAGATGAGGAGGTTTACATGAACCAACCTCAGGGCTTCATCATGCCTGGCAATGAAAACAAGGTGTGTAAACTGATTAAGTCTCTTTATGGACTAAAACAGGCACCTAAGCAATGGCATCAAAAGTTTGATGAAGTGGTTTTGTCGAGTGGTTATTTACTTAATCAAGCTGACAAATGTGTATATAGCAAATTTGATGAATCTGGTAAAGGAGTCATCATTTGTCTATATGTTGATGACATGTTGATCTTTGGCACTGACCAAAATCAAGTTGATCTTACAAAAGAATTTTTGTCATCAAAGTTCTCCATGAAGGATATGGGGGAGGCTGATGTTATCCTTGGTATTAGGATTAAACATGAAAGTAACAAAATTTCTATCTCTCAGTCTCATTACATTGAGAAGGTGTTAAGGAAATTTAATTACTTTGATTGTACTCCAGTGAGTACTCCTATGGATACAAGTGAGAAGCTAATGCCTAATACTAGCAAAGTTGTATCTCAACTTGAGTATTCTAGGGTGATTGGCTGCTTGATGTATGCCATGACTTGTACAAGACCTGACATTGCTTTTGCTGTGGGTAAACTGAGCATGTATACTAGTAATCCTAGTGCTCATCATTGGCAAGCAATTCAGAGGGTCTTTAAGTATTTGAAAAGAACTATGGATTATAGTCTCTCATATACTGGTTATCCTTCAGTATTAGAAGGATACACTGATGCAAGTTGGATCAGTAACACTGAAGACAATTCGTCTACTAGTGGCCGGGTATTCCTACTTGGTGGAGGTGCAATTTCTTGGGCATCCAAGAAACAAACTTGCATTACCAGTTCAACCATGGAATCTGAATTTGTGGTTTTAGCAGCTACTGGCAAAGAAGCTGAATGGTTGAAAAACTTGCTTTGAGATTCCATTGTGGCCTAAACCTATAGCACCTATTTCTATCCGTTGTGATAGTGCTGCTACATTGGCAAAGGCTTATAGCCAGATGTACAATGGGAAGTCTAGACACTTAGGTGTTAGGCATAGCATGATTCGTGAGCTTATCATGAATGGGGTGATATCTATAGAGTTTGTTAAATCTCAACAAAACTTAGCTGATCACTTGACGAAGGGTTTGGCTAGAGACTTGGTTTTGAAGTCTGCTAAAGGGATGGGTTTAAGTCCAACTTAGTCACTGAATGCAAGGATACCCAACTCCCTTCTAAGGAAACTTGGAAGCTGAGTTCAATGTGGAAAGCTGATCATTTGGTGGACTGAAGCACATGTATCACAAACATCCCAAGGTTGTGCTTGTTACCTGCTAAAAGGAGGATGAAGTCTTCACTTCTTAATGGTTAATTTTCTTTGAAAAAGTGCTTAGCAGGAGCATGAATTAAAGATGAACCACCTATGTGAATGTTGAAGTTTTGCCGCTTCAGGAAGCTTTGGACTTTTAGCTTTTACAACATTTATGAATTGGATATGGACACATGGCTTGTATAGTGTCAGGAGTATTTTAGTGTTTGAAAACTTGTGTGTATTTATCATCAGGTATTCAAATGGGTTGAAGGGTTCAATTCTTAGAACACCCTGATTCTCAAATATTTGAAAGTATATGTACTAATGTGGAAATTCAATCCTCAGGATATTTTCATTTATGCACTTGTTTTGTTTTGTGCTTAATTTTTCATGCAAAGGAAGTGAACTAAATTTGGGGAGGATTGTTAGTAAATTTTGTGCACTTGAGGGATTAATTCACACCTGGTAATGGGTTTGGAGGTACGGAGTGTACACCCATTTGGTCACTGAATCCCCTGACTCAATAGTGGTTATGCATGATTCTGCTGATAGCATGATTCTGCTGATAGCATGATTCTGCTGATGGCATGAATTTGTTTCTGCTGATAGCAGATTCCGCTGCTAGTATGAATCTGCTGATAGTATCAGAAATTCTGTAGCTCGTTTTTAACCACTGATTCCTAATATTATGGAAAGTATTATGTAATAATTAATGGGCCGTTAATTATACATAATTCCATGGGCTAGGTTTGAGTATTCTCTATTATAAATAGAGGTCATAATACATTTGCATGAATATACGAAATCACAAAACCCTAAGCACTTCAATACGCATCTGGTTCTTGGTTTGTGCCTAAAGCAAGAACATCACTTGTTCTTATCCCATAGAGATATTCGTGTAACCCAGGCATAGGGTCGAATAGTTTCTATTGGAAAGTGATACCACGATTTCAAGTGAATATCTAGTACCTTTATTGATTATCTTAACCCTAATCTGGGAAACTGTTTACACTTAACAACTAACAATTTTGAGTATAAAACTCACATAATCACCGAATATTCATTAACAAATGATTTATCGTCCTAAAATTAGTTCTAAAACTCTTCTAAGCATATGATCATGATAAATGCAAAATTAAAGTATAAAAAGTAATCTTTTTACAAATGAGTTACCCCCCGATTATCCTCCTGCCGCAACGCGGTTGTTACGTGTCTTGACAGTAAAGCAAAACTGATGAATTTACATATATGTGGTGTTTGAAATTGTATTTATAAGGTGCGTTTTCAAGTAGTTGATAATTTGTTTGAAGTATTTGAGTATAGTGAAACAAATTTTGATTGTATGATCAGTGAGGCGTCAAATAATCACTTCAAGGGTAGCTGCAACAAAATTGAATTCTGATTATTTTGAGGTTCTTTTACAGGTGAACTAATATTGAAATTTGACGAATAGTGAGAACTGATCATATTATCGAACTTCAAACAGTGGAGCACGTCCAATCACTATCCAACAGCTCTTTTAATGTTGATTATTGCATGTTACATAGTCAAATATAAAATGCAATATACAGTAGCAAAGAGCCATTGCAAATAGTTCAACCCAGGGCAATGATATGTGAAAATGGTATTTCTTTTTAAGAATTGCTGTTTTGTGATTCGATATCAATGGAAATTAGATTCCAGGATCTGGTTTATTGTATATTAGCAGAATCATTGCATAGAAAGTGTATATGATAATTTGACGCTGCACCGAATATTGAGAGATTCTTTTAATTATTGTCTGCTTTTAGACTAAGATATTGTTACAATAGAAAGGAACTTATGCGATACATGAAAAAGGCTAAAGAAAACATCACACCAACCACATATATGATATGTAGATGCTAATATGCCCTAACTTTTTTTTTTGGGTAAAAGGTCAACGACCCGGTAAATATATTACTCCAAAAAACATTTAAGTACAACGGATATGAGTGAATCCCATATCTCAGCCCGTTACATAGGCGAAAAGCTTACATAATAAGATACTTCCTATTTTCTAGACAAGAAAACAAAACCACTACCACATAATATTGCAAGACTCGGACAAAAATATAAACTACTTCCTACGACCTTGGAGATTAAAGCCATAAATGGCATTAAGTGCATCCAATTCACCTGGAAGATCATAAATTTGCTTCGAGTAATAATCATAGTCATCAAACTCATCTTCACGCTCATGACCACCACCAAA
>JARVZY010003616.1:0-25689 GCA_030686995.1 Artemisia argyi | reverse complement strand
TAAAATCATACATTAATTTTATTCTTAATTCACATGAGTATACATTATGACAAATCAATTGTCATTCAACACCTTTGACCACTCTCATAAATTAAAATAAAATCAATTTTATTCTTAATTCACATTAGTATACATTATGAAAAATCAATTGTCATTCAATATCTTTGACCACTTTTTCCAACAATCCCCCACATGAATGAAATTGATAAGGTAAACGAATTTCAAGGACACGAAGTTGTAATTGAGTTTTCCAATTGATATTTGCATAGGATAATTAGGTGTTACCCTTTGAACCTTCCCTCGTGAAATATACTTAGACTCCTAGCAGCCAGTAGAACTTGATGTCTTTGAACTGTCTCCTTTTTGTGTAGACGATAATATGTACTCACACAAATATCACCTTGACACATTTTTGTTCTCATAGTTATGTTCGTTATGGTCATGAACATTATCCTGGTTTTGTAAGAGCTTTTAGGAATTGCTCTCCCACAATTCCCTTCGAAGCGACCCCACTTCTCTCTCACATGAGTGATTCTCTATTAATTATTAAAAGCCATATGTTTATCCTCGTATTGTCACTATTATAGGAATGGACTAGGAAGTTTACTAAATCCCTTAAATGAATATGGAGTTTATTACTCCCCCACACTGACCTCAGTTTATACAAGTAGGTTGTCCTATTGAACCCAGATCTTGGGATCTCTAGTTAGTTGGATTAGGTTTTCCTTCATATAAACTTTTTGAGGGCTTTAGTCTCATTCCTCTTCACGACATGCTAACTATTTCTCACATTTAGCACTTCGCAAGCGGATCCAACGTTATTCTATGACTTCACATTTGTCAACAGAGATAACTCATGTTGAGAATAGTTGTCTTATCGACATAATATATATATACAAAATGGAGTTTTGTTCAACTCTTTAAATATATCATGCTCCAGGTAATTCTTGAGTATTTTAACTAGGCAAGAATTTCAGGTTTGTTGATGTCCTTTTGAACTCTAGCTAGGCCGGAATCCCGCACATGGAATTTATCTCAAGAATTCTGTAGAAAGGTTCTCCCTTTCAATATATAAGTCTTGTTTATAAGATTTTTCTCACATGGATATAACATCAAGATCATTAGTAATTTGTCACCTCACAAGTTTCATACTAGTGTATGCACACTTTCTGAATGTCTTATGTTAATTATTTTCCATATCATAATTAACATATTCCAAATCTAGCATGGTATAGACCAAGGAATCAAGCGTATGACAGAAGATGCATCATTCTGATTACTCATAGCTTCATCTACTGACATTAGTTTTTTTAGACAAATCACCACCTTAAACTACACATGTTTTAGGAGGATCCCATAAGTTATATGTGTAAATCCTACACTTATAACATGTCATTCCAATTCACTTGTGATTATATATATAATCACATTTAATCTCTTATCATTATATGATTTTCACGACTTATTATGTGACCATAATCATATAAAATCAATGTGTAATCATTTTACACAATCAAATTATGTCCAATGTAAATAATGGATAATAGCTCACTTTGGATGACAATCACATCATTCAAGTTAGCTACACAAACCAACTTAATTTGTTTTCATATATATATATATATATATATATATATATATATATATATATATATATATATATATATATATATATATATATATATATATATATATATATATATAGACACACACGTGTTCTTTCTTGACATTTCATAATGTCGTAGGTGATTATGTACGACATTTAGTTATTTCTTTCACAAGGACAATCCGTTAGATTATTAGCAATAGGAGTTCGTACAAGTATTAAAAATTGTTCAAATTTCTAGAATAACAAGCAGTTTGATTATTTGCAACAATATTCACAACAGAATATTTGCAACATCCAAACTTCCAATACTCGGTATAAAATCGAGCAACTTGTTTATTCTCATGTTACAAAATTAGTTGCATAGTGCTAAATAACATCGCACTAAACAAGCTTAAATAGGCATTACTTTGCCAAAATATTTTTTTCCGACTATGCAGTTTTATCAGCAAAACTATCCAACAAGGATCACTGTACCAAAATAAAAAAATTTTGACCAAGCATTTCATCCGTTTAAGCTCAAACTTTTCAAAAATGAATTTTAATGTCTGAGTTGCACATTGTAATAATTTAGGTACAAAACTTATTCGTTTGCTATGAAAACAATGCATTTTCTTGCGATGCTGCCCAAAATGAACCGTTGTATCAAAATACAGATTGTGACCAAACAATTCACCTATATAAACTCAAACTTTCTAGAAATTCAATTTAATTACATAAGTACACAAAAAATAAATTTGGATCCAAAAATTATTTGTTTACTATGCATACAATTCATTTTCCCATGACTACACCACTATGACAGCATGTACGGAGTCCAAATAACCCCAAAACCGCATTCCAAATAAATCAGCTTATTTTGGTGTCCAAATAACACCAAAACCGCATTCCAAATGAACCAGTTTACTTTGGAGTCCAAATAATACCAAAACCACATTCGAAATGAATTAGTTTACTCTTGGAGTCGAAATACCAAAACCGCATTCTAGATGAATTAGTTTACTTTTGGATTCCAAATAACATAAGCATTTTTTTTAGTTGAGCATAGCACAAAACATCTCATAAATATGCATTAAAACAACCACGAATTTTTGTACCAAACAACTCAAACGTCTCAATATCCGGGTCATGAAATCAATACTAGTTACACAAGCTAGTGTCACCGCAAAATTTCAGCCAAACATGCTTCAAACATTCTTTTATTCTGTCCGAAACAAATGGTTTCCCAAATATGAAAATAACCGGTTGATTAATGATTAAATAAAATGCAACTTATCCTTGTACGTAATTCTTTTGATTATCAAAACACATGTTTCCAATTTACTAATAAATTCAATAAGAAGGAAATATGCCTATCTTAATATCAGTCAATCAAATAATGTTTCATGAAACAAAACTCACCGATATATACTGGTTTTTTCTTTTTCCTTTCTACCGAAGGCAATTTCAATTCGACGTGTTTAACATATCTCAAGATATAGGTAACTATGTGACTGGTGGTATGAATGAAGTAGATAAGATGACAATTAATCATATCATACGAAATGAATTCTCATTCTTCATTCGCTTCGGTGTTCTAGCCAAACATATAAGCCCATAAAATATTTATACATATTGTATACATATTTTCTTTTGCAAAACCCATTTAGAGTAAAAAGTTGTTTATCACTTTATCCGATACGTATACTTACGAAATTCTTTCATAAAAATATCCTTCGTTTCCAATTACCATAAGTATCCAAAGAAAAACGAATAACCAAAATATTCAACTTACTCACATGCACTGTAATTTAATAATGGTCACATAAACACTAACATATTAAAAACAACATTGTTTTGATTTTCTATAACAATATAGTATCAATCAAGATAGTTCTAAAACTCACGCTTTATTTTATAGTTTCTTTCATGAAAATTTTGTTTCTAATAGCAACAAGAATAGAATTTGTCTTAAGATTGTAGTATATATTAATTCTTTTGATTATTGAGACTCAAAAACACAAGTAAGGAAAATGTTGACGCCTGTGATGCTCATAGTATCCTTAAGACAGATTCATCCTCTCCACGGTGCTTGAGAATCGTGAACGTCTATCTCCCAGGATACAACAACAACGGATAACTGCGTTACACAAATGGGTTATCAAGGCAAACCAAAACCATGTTTTCCCTCTATTACGAACACATACACATGTAATTAAGATGAATGAAAGGAGAGGATATAGTAGCAGTTCTTTGTGTGTTTTCACAGTGTCTTTAAAATGAAATAATAGGCCTCAATTTATAAAGAACGAGGCTTTATTCATCAACCCGTACGATGCACGGTCTTTGGTTGAATATCTACGTGTTTTGTACTTAATGTTGGTGCAGACGGTTGAATGTATGACTTAACACATATTATATCCCGTATGTAACACCCCCAAAATTTGGTACAGCGGAAGACTAGTCAAGCTTTCAGGGTGCTACGGGGATTGGTATCCATCACAAATTATAAAGAAACGAGATAAAGTAAACATAAGTAAAAAACAAAACCAACCAAGGTTTTTAAAGTTTACATTCATCCCAAATATCCAAAATAAGGCCCAAAACAAGTTAAACATAGGTCCACAATAACATATCATAGTTTGAAAATAGATCCTTTAACTAGGTTGCCACGCCAAGCCTTCCAAACAAAGCATCCTAAGCCATCACTTAATTACCTGAGAAAACACGTTAAAAGTCAGCTTTCGCTGAGAAAACACGTTAAAAGCAAGTTTTAAATAAACAGCAATAATAGTCCACATAAAACAATTTGCACATTTCTCACCCCAAGTATTGAAAACAATATTCAAACGTAAAAGTGGGGCTATGACTCACCTCAAGTCCAGATATTAGCTCAAAAACTGGTAGAATCAAGAAGTATAGCAAATCAAAATAATAAGTCCATTGCCGAGACCTCAAGGGTCTCGGCTCCTCCATCCCATTTGGTCCAAATGTACAACAACAACAACAAAAATTATAATGACAGATAACCACAAGGACAACATATCCAGAAATATGCAATAACTAAATAAGATCACCACAATATCAAAAGAAATAGCAGCCTACTGCCGAGACCGTAAGGGTCTCGGCTTGGCTATCCCTTACCATACCGTGAGCCACAAGGACCTCAAAGGGTCTAGGAATCAACAAACAACAATAAAATACCTTCTCCTTAACTCAAAATGAATCCAAATCGCCAAGATATGCAATCAAACATTCATAAAATCATCATCTCATGACTAATAGTAATAAGAAAAGCACATAAGCCCAAAAAATACAAGCCGAGAGCAAACATGGAAAACCCGGATACTAAACTAGTTTTAAACATGTTTTATACCAAATCCCATTTATATATTTTGTTTTTAATCGAAACCCAACTGGAAAAAATAATACTTGTGACATCTTGGTCACGTTTTCATTGCAATTCGAGTCACAACCCTCTTGTTACTCGTCTTACCTTCGGTCTCAACAAGAATAGAACGTGAGGAGGCTAGAAATAAAATAAAAGGTGGCGCGTATGATTGGATTTGAGGTCAAACAAGGGTATTTGAGCGCGTTTATGGGTGGATCTAAGAAAAGAGATGATGGGGATTTGTTTGGTGGTGGTCGTGAGTGGTAGAGGGTGGTGGTGCGGCAGCTACAGTGGCCGGAAATGGCAGCGGCTAGGGTTTATTGGTGATGAAGATGGAGATGTGGGATAAGAGAGAGAAAGAGAGAGACAAAGGGTGTGTTTGTTTTATGTTGTTTTCCAGGTTCTCACCACAAGGACCATTTAGTAGTTGCTCTTAACAAAAAAAATACATACCAACAATAATATTAAAGGGGCCGGATTTTTAAGCACACAAGGATCAATTATGTAAACTTTTCGAAGTTCCCCGGTATCCCTAACCCGAGCTCGTTTTCATACCTTAAGATTTCTCAACGCGCGTTAACTCACGCACCATTATTTTCAAAACCGTCTCTCCACAAAGTTTGATTATAAATATGTTTGTCTAATATATAGACGCGACCGTTATTCAAAGTTTTAAATTTGTTAGGTTATCCTAGTGCCGGAGTCAACGTAGTGCCTAATAAACGCGTCAACAATAATCCACGACATATATTCCATCTCGAATCAATAATTCAAATTTAATTCCCCATAAATTTCATAATTCAAAACCACGATTTAAATTTCACGAATTCGTTGCGAATAAAATTCCAAATATTTAATTATAATCAAACTTTAACGTAATGCGGGTTTTAAAATGTCTCCCTAAATTGCCAGTTGTCACATCCTCCCAGCCTCAGAAGAAACCCGTCCCGGGTTTCACTCGGAACTTTCCATCTACGAAGTAAAAAGCTTAGGATATCTCTTCCGAAACTCATCCTCACGTTCCCACGTAAATTCCGGTCCATGACGGGAATTCCAATGAACCTTGATGAGCGGAATACGACTGAACTTGAGTCGCTTAATCTCTCGATCTACAATCTCGATAGGCTCTTCCACGAAGTTTAAACTCTCATCAATATGAATATCTTTCATCGGTATAACCGGTGTTTCATCCGAAAGACACTTCTTCAAATTACCCACATGAAACACATCGTGAACCTTACTCAATTTCTGTGGTAGCTCAAACCGATAAGCTATGGGCCCAATTCTCTCCAGAATTTAAAATGGTCCAATGTAGCGGGGGTTGAGTTTCCCAGGTTTCCCAAAACGTATTACTCCTTTACAAGGCGAGACCTTCAGCATCACTTTGTCTCCTACCTGGAACTCAAGAGGTTTACATCTCTGATCGGCGTAACTTTTCTGTCTATCATGAGTTGCTTGCAACTGATCACGAATTTGAGTCACTTTCTTTCCAAAATAAGCTCGGGGCCGGTGAGTTGGCTGTCTCCAACCTCAGCCCAACTAATCGGAGAACCACATCTACGACCATATAAAGCTTCAAATGGTGCAGCTTTAATACTAGTATGGTAGCTGTTGTTATAAGAGAATTCCGCAAGAGGTAGATATTTCTCCCAGCCTTTACCAAAATCTATTATACAGGCACGAAGCATATCCTCCAAAGTCTGAATAGTTCTCTCACTCTGACCTTCGGTTTGGGAATGATAAGCAGTGCTCATATCAAGTCTCGTCCCCAAAGCGGTTTGGAGTGATCGCCACAAAGTTGACGTGAAACAACTGTCGCGATCCAAAATAATCGATATTGGAACACCATGACGAGAAATGATTTCCTTCACATACAACTTAGCAAATTTGTCGATACTATCATCTTCGCTAATCGCTAGGAAATGAGCAGACTTAGTCAATCGATCCACAATTACCCAGATAACGTCACAACCACTAGCTGTCCTTGGTAATTTGGTAATAAAATCCATTGTGATCCGCTCCCACTTCCAAACTGGGAGTTCTGGTTGCGTCAACAACCCTGACGGTCTCTGGTGTTCTGCCTTAACCTTCGAACATGTCAAACACTTGCTGACGTACAATGCTATATATGCCTTCATGTTTGGCCACCAATATAATTTCTTCAGATCCTGGTACATCTTGTCAGACCTAGGATGAATAGAATACCTTGACTTATGCGACTCATGCATAATCAATTCACTAATTCCTCCATACAATGGTACCCAACTTCGGTCTCCAAAACATAATATTCCATCAGAACGCTTAACAAATCCATTCTCATTTCTGCCATCCCAAAGATATTTTCAGCAGGTCGGTTTTCTGCCTTCAACGCTTCCGTTTGAGCTTCTAATATCTGAGATGGTAACGGCGAAACGATAGTCATTCCTAATGACCTTACTCGTAATGGTGGCATTCTCTCTTTCCGACTAAGAGCATCAGCAACGACGTTTGCTTTACCGGGATGATAACGGATTTCAAAATCATAATCACTTAGTAACTCTATCCAACGTCACTGTATCATGTTTTGCTCTTTTTGATTCAAGATGTGTTGTAGGCTTTTGTGGTCAGTGTATACAATACACTTGGTTCCATACAGATAATGTCTCCATATCCTAAAGCAAAAACCATAGCACCTAATTCCAAGTCATGGGTGGTGTAGTTCTTCTCATGCTTCTTGAGCTGTCGGGAAGCATAAGCTATCACCTTCTCTCGTTGCATTAGGACAGCTCCCTATCCTTTGTGAGAAGCGTCACAGTAAACAACAAAATCTTCACTACCTTCTGGTAATGCCAAGATAGGAGCACTACACAACTTCTCCTTAAGTAATTGGAACACTTCCTCTTCCTTATCTCCCCATTCATATTTAACATTCTTCTGAGTCAATTTGGTCAACGGCTTCGCTATTTTTGAAAATCCCTGAATGAACCTTCGATAGTAACCAGCTAATCCCAAAAATTGACGAACTTTAGTTGGGGTCATCGGAGTGGCCCAATCTTTAATGGCTTCAATCTTATCGGGATCTACATGAACTCCTTGACTATCAATCACATGACCCAAGAATTGTATCGTCGGAATCCAAAACTCACATTTGGAGAACTTAGCATACATCTTCTCCTGCCTGAGCAATTCCAAGATGAGTCTTAGATGCTCCTCATGCTCCTATTTGTTCTTCGAATAGATCAGAATGTCGTTTATAAACACAATCACAAACTTGTCCAAGTAAGGCTTACACACCCGATTCATGAGATCCATGAATACCGCCGGTGCGTTAGTCAACCTAAACGGCATCACTTGGAACTCGTAATGCCTGTAACGGGCTCTGAAAGCCGTTTTCGGAATGTCTTCCTCGCGAACTCTGAGTTGATGATACCCCGATCTGAGATCGATCTTCGAATAAACACTCGATCCTTGAAGCTGATCGAACAAGTCATCGATCCTCGGTAACGGGTATCTATTCTTCACGGTTAACTTATTCAGCTCTCGGTAATCGATGCACATGCGAAAAGATCCATCCTTCTTCTTCATGAACAAAACTGGGGCTCCCCAAGGTGACGAACTTGGCCGTATAAACCCCTTTTCTGCTAACTCTGCCAATTGTTTCGACAACTCGTCTAATTCAATTGGTGCGAGTCGATAGGGTGCCCGTGCTATAGGTGCAGCACCAGGTATCAACGCGATCTAAAATTCCACTTGTCTAGTGGGCGGGATTCCGGGCAAATCATCTGGGAATACATCCGTAAAGTCACGAACTATAGGCACATTTCCTATGCACCTTTCTTTCTTCTCCTTCCCTCCTTTCTCAGAAATCTGAGCTAAGAAAAGGTAACATCCTTTTTCCATTAGCTTTGGTAGCTTAGTGCAAGAAATGACTGCTAATCTGGATGGGCTCTTCAAACCTTTTCGATCGCCTTGTATGTTTAAAATCTCCTTGCCATAAGGCACACGCACGATTTTCTCATCGCAAAGAATGTGAGCACGATACTTAGACAACCAATCCATACCAATGATGACATCGAAACTTCCTAACGTGACGCGTAGAAGATCTATGTTGAAAGGGTGATTCAAGAAATTCAACGTGCAACCACGGATAATAGTTTTAATCCTTTCTATGTTTCCGTTAGCTAACTCTACATCATAACCAATCCCTACGGCCATCGGGGGTTTTTCTAGTAAGGGCGCAAAAGTAGTGGACACAGAACTCCTATCGGCACCAGTATCAAATAGTATGGAAGCATAACGATTATTGAGAAGGAACGTACCAGTAACGACGTTCGGGTCTTCTCCTCTCTCGTTTCCAATTGCATACACTCTCCCTTGAGCAGCTCCTGCTTCCACTCGCTGGTTCTCATTGTCATGTCGTCCACGGTTTCCTCCAGCTCCTCGGTTTCCATGATTGTACCCATTACCACCCGATCCTTGGTTACCTCGATTCCACGATTCCCTGCACTCATTCCTATAGTGTCCTTTCTTCCCACATCCAAAACAGGTGACATTCGCCTTACTCATAGTTTCAGTAGTAGCTTGGACCATTGCAAGTGGTCGAGCTCTACAATCCTTAGCTATGTGCCCAATCTTTGAGCAGTTCTTACACATCACAGTACATCGTGCTGAATGATTTTTATAACAATGGCCACATTTGGGCGACTCTCCATTGTGATTTTTCTTATCTCCATCCCCAATAGCATAAACCTTGGCAACTGCTTGTCACTTGTTTCGGTGATCATTACCCTTAGAGTGATGGTCTCTCTTCCTTTTTCCATTCTTTTCCTTTTCAACATCTTCCAGTTCCAACGAATCCATCAATTGTTGAGCGATCGTGATAGCCTCATGAATGTTAGCAGGCCTAGCAGCAATCACATCGTTCCTTATAGTCACAGGTAACCCATCGGTATACCGCTCAATCTTCTGAGTCTCAGTCTGAACCATATGTGGGAAAAGCAAGGCTAACTCTTGGTAACGACGATTGTATGTCTCCATATCAGTACCCTTCACTTTGTGATTCCAAAACTCAATCTCTAGTTTCTTAACCTCATTCCTTGGGCAGTAAGTCTTGATCAGCAAGGACTTGAACTGCTCCCAAGTCATGGCATAGGCCACTTCACTCCCAATCTAATTACGATAATTATTCCACCAAGTTAATGCTTCATCCTTCGGAGTAAAAGAAACAAATTTTACCTTCGCATTCTCAGCACAATTACTAACAGTAAACACTGACTCAGTTTTCTCCATCCATCTCACCAATTAGACCACTCCTTCAGTACCACAAAACTCAATGGGTCAACATTTTGGTTTTCACCAGTGTGAGCGTTGGTATCTTGGTTGTTGGCATCTTGGTTGTCAACATTCTGGTTAGTGCGCTGCCTGCGTCAACCAGGGTTGACCATAGTAGGCCCTCTTTGGGTATGCCTAGGTGGGTTTCGTCGAGGCACCATTGATCGAAGTCACAATACAAGGTTCATAAGTCCCCAATAACACGTACCATAACGTCCAACAAGAATCCGATAGGTGAAAGTCGAAATACCAACATAATACCAACATGATATCAATCACGCAAATAGAAACACAATTCTCCATGTACGCCAAAAACCATAGAATATCATACGAAATCACCATCATCCATACAAGTAGCGATCGATACGTCATTCCAAAATACCAAAAGACAAAATAAATACTAATCGTTCCATACGAGACGAACATATAATCCGAATAAAATGACATAAGAGATAGAATAACTAGCTTTCCTAACCAAGTACTCCCTGGCTTAGGAAGTAACACAACAACACAAATCCCAATCCATCTAGTCACGATGCTGGCATAGACTCCTCAACTCTGATCTCAAACCATCCAAATCTCTCCACAATGATCCCAGCTCAACACTATGTGTATCTCTGTCCCTCTTAAGGTCAGCGACCTCCTTCTCCAACTTTGCGTTCCTCTGCCACAACTTACGATCTGCCTCGCGAGCTGTGAGGAACCCTCTTTGTAAACTCTCCATCTGCTCATGCACCTCCATCATAACTCTCCTGGTAGCTATAATCCTGCCTACAACTGTAGCCATGTCAACCCTCAGCTCACTAATAAACTCAGCAATAACCCTCCCAAGTCGATCTGCTAACTGCGAGATCTTCTCGCCCTGTAAAGTAAGCTGAGCCCAAATCCTACCAGTCTCACTAAGATCCGCAGGCTCAGAAGATATCTCAGATGGCGCGTCCGACACCATGGGACTGACAGGTGGAGAATCGAACAAGAACGGATGATCAGGTGAAACTGGCTCCAGCTGCTATATCATAGAATCGGGCTCTGCAGAGTGAGCTGAATGTGCATGGCTGTGAGCTGGTAAACCATCATCATCAGGCATACCCTCCTCCTGAGGATCATCATCCTCCTCGTCCTGAGGGTCATCATTCTCTTCCTCATCCTGAGCATCATCATTCTCTTCTTCATCCTGAGGGTCATCATTCTCTTCCTCATCCTGAGGGTCATCATTCTCCTGCTCACCCTCGTACTCTGTCAATCGTCATCTCTGAGCAGGTAAACCACGAGGCGATAAAATCGGTGACTTAGGGCGACAATGGGAAGGTGAAGTAGTGGCTAAATGCATGACCATCATGTATGGGTCATCAGAGGCCATAGTGATCTGTGCTGGGTGACGCGTGCCAGCAATAGTATCCTCGGTAACATCATGCGTATAGGAGGCCATGGTTTGTGACAATGGCGTAGGGTAGGTGTAAGTGTTTTAAAACAACTAAACCGCGAAACTTAAATATCATACTAAAATCATCATATAACTTTGATCATATCAATTCAAGAAATTTTTTTCAAATACCGCATTACTAAAATATTTCTAAAACGAGTAAATCATATAAGTTTCCAAACGCCATCATATCATAAAATCAATATATTCATAATTCCCAAATCATCTCAAAATCTCATATCATATCATTATCTCATAATATCTCAACATAATCCAAGATGCTTCGGCTTGGCGGGCTGGCGGGCATTGGTCGAGGATTGTTTTCTATAAAAATCGGTTATAGTTTAGGTATTTATTACCTAGTTCTCTATAACCTGGCTCTGATACCAATCTGTAACACCCACAAAATTTGGTACAGCGGAAGACTAGTCAAGCTTTCAGGGTGCTACAGGGATTGGTATCCATCACAAGTCATAAAGAAATGAGATAAAGTAAACATAAGTAAATACAAAACCAACCAAGGTTTTTAAAGTTTACATTCATCCCAAATATCCAAAGTAAGGCCCAAAACAAGTTAAACACAGGTCCACAATAACATATCAGAGTTCGAAAATAGATCCTTTAACCAGGTTGCCATGCCAAGCCTTCCAAACAAAGCATCAAGTGGACATATACGCAAAACTCTTGCCAGCTATACTAGGCCTCGAATCACTAAAGCAAACCTATAGGTGCACACTATAGTTGAAAATCAGTCAAATCAATATGCATTTGCAAGGGTGCAACATGCCCAACATTCGTAAGGATACGACATGTTCTTGCATTCGTAAGGATACGACATGCACTACAACCTACCTAGTTCTATAAGCATAGCAAGTTTTAAATAAACAGCAATAATAGTCCACATAAAATAATTTGCACGTTTCTCACCCCAAGTATTGAAAACAATATTCAAACGTAAAAGTGGGGCTATGACTCACCTCAAGTCAAGATATTAGCTTAAAAAACAGTAGAATCAAGAAGTATAGCAACACAAAATAATAAGTCCATTGCCGAGACCTCGAGGGTCTCGGCTCCTCCTTCCCATTCGGTCCAAATGTACAACAACAACAACAAAAATTATAATGACAGATAACCACAAGGACAACATATCCAGAAATATGCAATAACTAAAAAAAAAAGGTCACCACAATATCAAAAGAAGTAGCAGCCTACTGCCGAGACTGTAAGGGTCTCGGCTTGGCTATCCCTTACCATACCGTGAGCCACAAAGACCTCAAAGGGTCTCGGCATCAACAAACAACAATAAAATACCTTCTCCTTAACTCAAAATGAATCCAAATCGCCAAGATATGCAACCAAACATTCATAAAATCATCATCTCATGACTAATAGTAACAAGAAAAGCACATAAGCCCGGAAAATACAAGCTGAGAGCAATAGCTCTCGGTTAGGTCTCGACCCCACTCACAAACATGAAAAACCCGGATACCAAACTAGTTTTAAACACGTTTTATACCAAATCCCATTTATATATTTTGTTTTTAATCGGAACCCAACTGGAAAAAATAATACTCGTGACCTCTTGGTCACGTTTTCATTGCAATTCGAGTCACAACCCTCTTGTGACTCGTCTTACCTTCGGTCTCAACAAGAATAGAACATGAGGAGGCTAGAAACAAAATAAAAGGTGGTGCGTATGATTGGATTTGAGGTCAAACAAGGGTATTTGAGCGCGTGTTTGGGTGGATCTAAGAGAAGATATGATGGGGATTTGTTTGGTGGTGGTCGTGAGTGGTAGAGGGTGGCAGTGCGGCGGCTACAGTGGCCAGAAATGGCGGCGGCTAGGGTTTATTGGTGATGAAGATGGAGATGTGAGATAAGGGAGGGAGAGAGAGAGAGAGAGAGAGAGAGAGAGAGAGAGACAAAGGGTGTGTTTGTTTTGTGATGTTTTCCAGGTTCTCACCACAAGGACCATTTAGTAGTTCCTCTTAACAAAAAAAATATATACCAACAATAATATCAAAGGGGCCGGATTTTTAAACACACAAGGACCAATTATGTAAACTTTTCAAAGTTCCCCGATATCCCTAACCCGAGCTCATTTTCATATCTTAAGATTTCTCAACGCGCGTTAACTCACGCACCATTATTTTCAAAACCGTCTCTCCATAAAGTTTGATTATAAATACGTTTATCTAATATATAGACGCGACCGTTATTCAAAGTTTTAAATTTGTTAGGTTATCCTAATGCCGGAGTCAACGTACTGGCTAATAAACGCGTCAACAATAATCACGACATATATTCCATCTCAAATCAATAATTCAAATTTAATTCCCCATAAATTTCATTATTCAAAACCACGGTTTAAATTTCATAAATTCGTTGCGAATAAAATTCCAAATATTTAATTATAATCAAATTTTAACGTAATGCGGGTTTTAAAATGTCTCTCTAAATTGCCAGTTGTCACATCGTACATGGAAGCAAAACATTGTTTGTGACTATAAAAGTTGCTCCAATGTAACTATGTGTAGCATGAGACAATTATATCTTACTAACTGACCCGTGCGATGCACAAATGCTGTATTTAATTGTTCATCATGTAATGTTTACCTGTCAGCCCTACCAAATGAAATTTCATGCTAATTATAAGTTGCACTGTGACATATGAGAATGAACTGATAAATCCTTAAGATTTTAATTATATGTTGACCCGTGTGGTCATAATCAGTAGCATGTTGACCCGTGTGGTCATATTCGATATCATGTTGACACGTGTGGTCATATTTAGCTTTGAAACAACCCGTCTTTCTTGACACCACAACTTTGTCAATAACATCAATGAAATTCAATGATTACTTTTTCCCTTTCATACGACATACTTAATACGGATAATTTTACTTCAAAGTCTCAAAAGACAATTTACCAAAACACAATCCACTATGTTATTCATTTCACATAATTTGAATATATGCACATATTATATAAATAACTACGAAATTATAATTCAATGACTTATGGCGGTTGAATGAGAATATGGCGTAAAAACACATAATTACGGTCTTTGGTTGAATATTTATGTATTTTGTACATAATGTTGGTGCAGACGGTTGAATGAGCATATGGCGGAATTTAAATGCCTTTTAAAGAAGTTTATAGGTTTTTTTAATTGCATCTAATTGTTGATTGCGTAATGTTTGAGTAAATTGTTGAGTTGTTATCGTAATAACATGTTTCGATAACATGGCAATCGATGTGATCTATATTTGTCGAAAAAATAGCCTATACACGTAAGCCACTTTGTGCTCCTCCATGGCTTTTAGACGTATACCTCAAGCAAATGATTACATGAAGTTTAATTATAGGAGACTTATGAGCCACTTTCCAGTAACAACTTATGCTATTTAAGAAATACTACGTACTGTTTCAAGTGAAGTTGTAATCTTATGTAAAGCATGAAAATTAACATACATGATAGTTGATGTTTGACTACTAAAAGCATGCACGCAACTTTTCGACTTTTTCCAAGTTACTCAATATGAATAAAAGGAAATTCGACCCTTTTTGAAAAATTACCCCATATCGTTTTTGAAGCATAGCTTCTTTCGTGCCATAAGCTGTTAACATTACTTTAATTACGTTATTTATTTTCATTACTTTGATGATTTGCCGTCATAGTTTGATGATTGAAAAAACGTAAACATTAATTCGATGACCATGCCGTAAGTTGGTAACATTATTTTCATTACCTTGATGATTACAAAGGAAATTGTTGAGCTTTTAATGAGTTATAACAAATCACGTCAAGGATAACGTATCGAATTACGGACTAATGGGCCATCATCATTTTAATAACAGTTCCTTTTAGTCCTAAGAAATTTCGCTCTCACAAAAGAAACGTCCCTTTTTAGTCCTCTACACAAAAGGCACTTTACCCTAAATTTTATCATTGTCTCATGCAGCCAGTACCAAAAACCTTTCACACCCAGGGACGGAGCCAGGGTGGTGCCCGCGGGTGCACGTGCACCCCATAGATTTTTACGATATAGTGGTAATTTTTGAAAAATCATCGTTTTTTCCTAAATGTATCTTAAATGCACCCGGTGCATCAAAATGTGTCTTTATTATTATTATTTAGTTGGTATACTTACAAATAAAAAATAAATTTAAAATTTGGTAAAAGCACACATCTCATCCTTTGGTTTATCCGTTGTTGAAGTTGGCTTTGGTCGGTTGAAAGATGTTTTTTTTAAATGAAGCTTGCGTAATTGGATGAGTGATGATTATTTTAATAGCTTTAACTTGTGCTATATAGAAAGAAATACTTATTAATATTAAAAATAAAGGTGTACGTAAACGTTTTTTTTGCTATGAGCGATCATAGAATCACTAATTAGAAGGTCATATGTTCATTATTTATCGTTTTAATTAAATTTTCGTTTTAATCCACTTTTTAACTTTAGTATATTACGGTTCAAAAAAATTTGTGCACCATGTCATATTTGTTTCTGGCTCCGTCCCTGTTCACACCTCTTTCTTTTTCTCTTGTTTAGCAGATCCAAAAAAAAAAAAAAAAAAAAATCACATCAACAACACCATGATAATCTAATCTCATCATCAAACAACACCAACGCACGCAGAACCGATCCTTAATTTATGAGTTTGTTCCCAGCACACTTCAAATCAAGAAAGTGTTTTAGAGGCTTCAAGATCCTTTGGAGGGTCACAGTAGGTTCATCAAGTGTTGTTTTGTTTTGTTATTTGTCTTGAACGAATTGAAGAAAACGGTATAACACACTTGCTATATTTCTTCTTTATTTTTCGGATATAAATTGAAGTTGAGTCTTCAACCATGGATCTGTGATGACATTCTTTTATCGTGTGTATGATATTTATAGGTCTTGAAGTTTATTTTAAAACACGAAAAAAGAAGGCTGAGATCATTTTGTTTTTGTTTCTTTGTTTGGGTCGTGGTTGAGATCTATGATGTTGTTGTGGTTGTCGATTGTTGTATCATTTAGGAAATGTGTAGACGATGGGTTATGGTTGTTCTTGAAGTTATGTTGTTGGTAATTGGCTATCGAGTATCTGTTAATACTCTCCTTTTTATTTTTCATTTTGGTCTCGACTGACGGTGGTGTAAATGGAGGCCTAGTGGGTTGTTATTTATAGGCTACTTATCAATTAATAAGCAAATGTAAACACTAATTAAAGAGTCTTTTGGATGGTTAAAATGGTTAGTATTGTCATTGTTGTAATTGCATATTGTTGTAACTCATGAACACTTAACACTTCATATTCACATGCATTATTACACCTGAATTGAATGCTCGATTGTATTTGATAAGGCATGTTATAGATAAAAATAAGTCATTAAGACTCCACTTGAAGCAGGTTGTACCACACTTTCTTTTGTGCACAACCCCCTTGCGCATTAAATTAAGGAGATAAGCTTTAAGTATTATAAGATAGGAATGGAAGAAAAACGATCACAATTAATTAACAAAATTAATTTTACTAATGTCTCATTAATTCAAATAAAACCATACATTAATTTTATTCTTAATTCATATGAGTATACATTATGACAAATCAATTGTCATTCAACACCTTTGACCACTCAATTAAAATAAAATCAATTTTATTCTTAATTCATGTTATACATTATGAAAAATCAATTGTCATTCAACACCTTAGTCTATAAATATTGAACAAATTTTCGTTTAAGCTTCATAGTAATTTTACCTGTAGTCATGAAAACTCTTGCTCTTGTCTTTGTTTTAATCAACATATCGAGTTCTCTTTCTAAACCTAACCAAATCAATGGTGGTTTTTCCCTTGATCTTATCGATCGAGACTCTCCACAATCACCTTTCTACGACCCGACCTATGCTCGGTTAGACCGTCTTAAAAATTCTTTTCTTCGGTCTACTTTGCGAGCTTCCCATCTCTCAAAGAGGGCGGGTTTTACCTCAAAAGTTGCTTCAATTGATGTAGATATTTCCGCCGCTTTGGGAGAATATGTAATGTTGATTAGTATGGGTACCCCACCGGTAAAAGTTTTTGGAATCGTGGACACTGGGTCAGACCTCACGTGGGCCCAATGTAAGCCTTGTCAGAATTGTTACAAGCAAGTAGGACCTCTCCTTGTACCTTCTAATTCATCCACTTATCGATCACTATCTTGTCAATCAAAAGGTTGTGAAGCCTTGGATATAGATCAGTTATCCTGTGACTCATATGTCATTACAAAATGAGTTACGGGGATAGGTCGGTCACGGTAGGGGATCTTGCTGTCGATACCTTTTGGTTTGGACCGACCCCTGTTAAAAATGTTATTTTTGGTTGTGGTCATGATAATGAAGGTACATTTAAGAAAGATAGTAGTGGTATCGTTGGTCTTGGCGGCGGCCCGCTTTCTATAATTAACCAACTACAATCCGTGGTTAATGGAAAATTTTCGTATTGTTTGATTCCATATTCTAACAATCAAAAAACAAGCAGAATTCACTTTGGAACGCATGCCATTGTTGCAGGGGCGAATGTTGTTTCAACTCCTCTTATTAAGAAAGACCCCTCGACTTTGTACTACCTTACATTAGAAAGCATATTGGTTGGAAAACACAAGGTGTCAGCAAAAGGATCCTCGTCGAAAATACCTGCTGAGAAGGGTAACATTATCATAGACTCGGGGACAACACTAACATTTATCCCTGATGAGTTATATTCTGATATGATCACGAGTATAACCAATGTAATCGGTCTTGGTTTTGATATGCCACAATTGGGTTTAGAATTTTGCTACAAGAACTTGAACTTGGGCCGTTTACCCCCCATGACATTCAGGTTCACTGGGGCAAATGTTGAGGTGCCACCCGAGAACATGTTTCTCGAAATGCCAAAGGGCGTGAATTGCTTGGCATTCATTAACGCAGGGTTTGGCTTGGCTATATTTGGAAATTTAATGCAACGAAATATGCTGGTTGGGTATGATTTGGTAAATCGAAAGGTTTCTTTTAAACCTACTGATTGCACCAAACAACCATAGATTGATTGATTAGCATCTTAGAATATTTTATCTTGATGAATAAATATTGAATGATTCTAAAACTTTAAATCCGCCTCTCTTTTATTTGTCCCATATATTTGTAACTTGAATATCATTTTTTTAGCTCGCATGATTAAGATTATGTGCAAACAATTACTCGCAAGTTACGCTTCAAAGACCGAAAAAGATTACAAGTCTAACACACAAGAGAGGATTAAAGAAACATGGTTCTTTTACTTGTTTCGATAAAGAAATTCACGCACCCTTACGTTAAAAAAAGGTCATAGCACTTTTACTTGTTTCGATAAAGAAATTCACGCACCCATACGTTAAAAAAAGGTCATAGCATCAACGTTCTCACAATCTCATTGCTCTCCGAATCTCAACTTCTCCTGTTTTCTACATGACATTAGTTTTGCAGCATATACATGACCCAATCTAGTCTTTCTTCTTCCCCCAAACCCCAGAAATTTGTCACATGCCGAGGGTTACTTGTTATTACGTCCATTGCTTTAAACCTTTCTCTTTGAGAAAGTGGTTTCATTTTGGAAAGCTCACAAATTACCATTTGGCGTACTCTCTTACTACTACGAACACTTGAGGGATCTTCAACTTGAACATTTGTATTGCTAGGTGCATCATGACTACGTCCCTTCATTCCATCAGGATCCTCTTGCCCTTCTTCTATATTTGTGTCATAAGAAAAGTTGGTTATTTACATTTTAAAATCAATCCAAAGCATACCAATATATGAAGTTTTACATACTTTTGATCGAGTTGGAGATTGAAGGTAGAGTACCAAGAAGTATACTGTGACAAGAAAAAGTGAAGTTCAGAAATATAAATATGGTATTTAGAGCAAAATGTGAGACGGGGAGTAAGAAACTTAACATAAACCAGATTACTTGGCTTGTGGAGAAGCTTTATCGTTAGCAGCAGCACCGTGTTTCCTCTTTATGCCAGTATCCTTTTTTATAACCAGCTTGCTTTCTTGTGTAGAAGCTTTGTGTTTAGCAGCAGCACTGCGTGAACAAAACAGGCAGCATGTCAAAACTCAACTAAACTGCACTTTAATATCTCTATTTAAAACCTTTTAAATCATTTCACTCAAAGAAAGATATTTATCATCAGAGAATACTATATATAGTATTCGAGTGTTCAAGGTCCACCCAACCTGCTGGTTTTCATGTCGACGGGCCGGTGATTCAGCAACAAACGCTTCATCTTCTTCTGTATTAGAATTTTAGAATGAACCATGCTTGTCTCCTACTCAAGTATAGAAAACCACCAAACAGGTAAGCGCAAGCACGTTAATCTATTTCAAATATAAAACTTTCCGTGCTACATTGATCATCTATGGAAGGCCGGCCTTTGGGTAAAATGTTAACAACATCTACGTATACGATGTATGCACTAAACTTTGCATCGGATTTGGTATAAAAACATATTTCAAGAATATTTCAACTTTGTGTGTATAACGTACAAGAATATGTTACTTGGCTATTTCTACCTTCTTTTTTATATCTGCACTCTTGCTATCCTTGTTTAGAGAGACGTCGTCATGAGTATCCGTGTTCCTGCGGTTAAAGATGTGAATAGGTATATACAAATACATATAACATGTAAATATATTTGTAAAAAATTGATACTATAAATATGAAACCGTAACTTGTTGATTTTAGAGTCCAACGGTGTTCCATCAACAAACACGTCCACTATCCCCTTTAGCCCTTCAAAGACAGGGAACATTCCATCCAAATCCTCGTCGTTCTGTATGTTGACATACGCATGATTTCTTTGATTTCCAGGCAACTGATACCGATACTGGAGAGACACTGTATCCTTTTTGAGATCACACGTTTTTGCCACAAGTAATGTGAAATCGGAAAATGTGGTCCCTTTGTGTAAATTTACAAACTTTAAAGATCCTCCGTAGTAGTATTTTGATCCTTGAAATAATGGGTGAAGCATGAGCTCACCACCAAAATGGCAGCCTAACACAAGTACAGTTTTCTTCAATGTGTATACCTGTGCCTACAAAAACAAATATCATCGTAACATTAGCTTATATCTATAGGCCAGGGTGAGCCACTTTATAGCACAAACGTCATATGTTCATCCCATCTCTGCATGAAATCCACATTTAATTTTTAAAGTGTAACCCGAATGAGCTAAACTAAAGCAGCAAGTTAAGTTTATTCAATTTAAAACTTAGGAGTATGAAGTTGGTACCAAGTAGTCACCGCAGATTTACACTGCAAACCTTTAAGAAGCAGAGGGAAGCGAATTGTAAAATCACCTTAAAAATTAGGTGAAGCCCACAACTTGAACACCTTATATCTTTGTTCGACTATCTTGGGCAAGATATATACATCAGGGAGAACATAAACTTTAAAACGACCCAACCGGATTGCAATATCAAACAGCCCTACCTGAACTACACTTAAAACCGGCAGATACATATATAACTTCCATGGCAGCTAAATTTGGAGCCTATATATCTCATGTTTATCACGGGAAAGCGCAAGCCGGTCATTCCAATTTTAATATGAAATAAAAAAAAATCAAGGAGGGAAAGAGACACACCTATGAAACGCGTTAGGGTAAATTACGTAGGATAACTCGGATAGATTTGGTGTAAAAAAGAACATATTTTCAAGAATCTGATTACACCATATATGGTTCAACTTCAATGAATAAACAAAAAAATTTCATTGGATTTTGTATCAGAACTGAACTTATTACAAAGAGGATAACAGTATCACAGATGTTCTTTTGATAATACATTCTGTAAAATACTAAAAATCAATCTCGAACCTGAATTTTAAAAATAAGCGATTATGAGATTGCGCAATTGTGCCCAACCAACCAAAAGATGCACCGCATATGGTGTTTTGGTGGGATATATTGGCCGGGGATGGTCTTGGCAACGATATAGAGGGTAACAATGTGAAAGAATAGGTTAGATGGGTCTTTTTACCTTGTCGGTATTCTCGCTATCCTTGTTAAGAGACTCGTCATCACCATTGGTACCCGTGTTCCTGCAGTAAGAGACAATCTTTACCAATTAACATCATGTGAATGTGTCGAATAGGGTCATGTTGGTTCTCGAACATTTGAAACACAGACATAAAATTATAGCTACAAGAAAAGGAAAAGGTCGAAAGTACCCTAAATTGCGAATTTTTGCAACTACAAAAGAGAAGCAATATATTTAAATGGAAAAACAATACCTGTTAGTCTTAGAGTGCAGCGGTGTTCCAGCAGCAAACACTTCCGCTACCACTAGACGAGTACGGTACATTTCGTCCAAATCCTTGATGTTGTTTATACTGGCAAACTTCCAATATCCTACCTTTCGAGGGAGCCGATACCGGACAGAGGAGAGTGTATCCTTGTTGAGGTCACATGTTTTCGCCACAAAAGATAAGAAATCTGAAAATGGAGTCCCTCATTGTAGGGATGTAATCTCTACAGATTCTCCGAGGTAACATTCTGACCCTAGATATAATGGGTGAGGCCTGAACTCACCTCCAAAATAGCAGGCTAACAAAATGTTTCTGGGGGGCATTGGGTACACCCGTGCCTACAAAAACAAAGGTCTAGGCATGTTAACTCAGAGCATACATATCGAAAGAATGCAAATTTGAAACATAGCTTATTATTTTTGCATATGTCTCATGTGCTAGTCTCCTTCTTAAACTTGGACAATGAAAACTACTTTTCATCCTGTCTGTTTTTACATCTATTCAAAGCAAAACAAAATTCCAAGAAATAAGTGCAACTCACTTGGCAAATCTTCTCGCTTGTTGTTCGACTGCATGGGTACTTTTTTTTCCTTTTAGGGCTTCCAGGAGGGTTATAACTGCGGTAAGTTTCAAAATTGAACTTATGGGCTGGAGCTTATGGGCTTATTGTGTTTTTGAAGACAGGTTTTGGTATTACCCAACTACCAAGTAGCTTAGGCCTTAGGGTTCATTTGGTATGTATATAGGATTTGGGAAATTGGGATTGGAATTGGTTTGGAAAAAAAGTAAAGAAAAAGAGATAGAAGAGAAAGCTTAAAAGTGTTTGCGACTTTCTATAAAATGAAAACTTAAAAAATTTTAAGACTACACACTTAACACTTATGGAATCTTTTTGTTGGTTTTTAACCATTAACGCTCTGTTCTCGAGTTTTTTTTTTTTTTTAAAGTAATGGAAGGGGATGGGAAGAGAAATAAAAAAAAATGGGCGTTCTTGAGTTTTTTTAAAATGAAAATGTAGGGGACGGGAAGGTGGGAGGGAGGGAAGGGATGGGATTTTATTTAATACACAAATATGTCAATTCAACACATGTAATTAATGTTATTATTAAAATACTCCTCAATCAATAGTAAAATTAATATACAACATGGTACAAAACAATAATGCATAAATCAATATTTTATTTATTTATATCTTTTAACACACACTAAATGAAAATTTCAAATAATTAATGATATTATTAAAATACATCTTCACTCAAAGGTACAATTAATATATCACATGGTACAAAACAATAATGTATAAATCATCTTATCATTTTTTTTTTCCTCTTTAAAACACTCAGTTAATGAAATTTATAATTCAGTAACCGATATTATTAAATAACACCTCACTCAAAAGTACACTTAATATACCACATGGTATTAAAAAAAATAATGCATAAATCATTTTTTTCCTTCTTCAAAACACTCACTAAATAAAAAATTTAAATCATTAAGCGGGTCGTACAAACCAATCTTTTATGTAGTCAGACATTCTGACACCATCTTTTTCAGCCACGCAATGGACCATCATTTATGACCGTAACTTAGCAATGACACCACAGATGGCGCTAAAACCGCTACTTTAAAATGCCCTCTATGTTTAAACGTTATAGAATATTACACATCCAAAACAACTAGCAATAGTGGTGACTACCGTTTTCGTATCATCATTGCATCGTGATGCACGGACTCTTTCATTTATTATGAAATAGTGTGCAGTCAAATTCTTGCCTAAAGTTAGTATCATGAAAAACATATAATCGCTCATCAAAAATTTTGATTATAGGCGGGTAACAGGACACGAGGGTACCCGTAATGAGTGGTTACCCACGGTTCGGGTAACGGTTAACCATTTTACACGTTTAATCAAGTTTAACGTATAAACAATAATATGTTTAAGAGCCTAAAATGTCATATTAATACAATTAAATAATATTGAATAGATTAAAATCATATTATCCCAATTCGGTCACAATATTTGTATTCAAATAAGTATACATAACATATTTACAAAAAATATATGTTCGAAGTTTATAAGTTACGACCATATTAAACATCTTTCTCTCATAGATGTTTAGCAAATGTTTTATTGATTTTCCTTTAAAGAAAGAAAGCAAAAAAAATGAAGTGAAAAAAAAATAATAATAAAAATAAATAAATAAATAAAGTTTGTTTTTGAGTGCTAGTTAAAGAGAAAAATCCGAAAAAGGACCGAACATTGATTTTAAGTGAAATTAAGCTAAAAATGTTTATTTTCTATTTTTTTTTTTTATAACTTTCTTTCCTAAAAAAACTACTGAGCACACTATCGAGTTGGGGTGGCAATTTCTAACCCAACCTTAGACCGATACAATAATTAATAGGTTCTGGTTGAGTTTAAATAGGTTTCGGGTCGTGTTTGGGGTGACCTATCTAACTCAATAATAAAACAAGGTTCGAGATTGGCTATAGGTTAAACGAGTCACTAGCCCGTTTAATTTTTTTTCCAAAAATTAAGGGTGCGTTTAGTTGAGGGAAAACACCCTTATTTTCCAAAAAATATTTTGTGGAAAACATGGAAAACAGAGATCGCGTTCAAATTAGTGTTTTCCAATAAAATTCTCTACAAAACATAAAATTCCTATTTCCAACTTTAATACACAAAACTACAAAACACTTTTTTTTTTTTTTTTTTTCTGTTTTCCCCTATTTTCCATTAAAATTCCCCAAATCCGTTTTCGTCAGTTGCTTTACGTTTTCGACTGATTTTTCACGTTTTCTTATATTTTTTACGTTTTTTGTCAGATTTTTTACGTTTTCGTCCGTTTTCTTACGTCTTCGTCCATTTTTTTACGTTTTCGTCAGGTTTTTTACGTTTTCGTCCGATTTTTTTCGTTTTCGTCTATTTTTTTACGTTTTGGTCAGATTTTTAAAGTTTTCGTCCGATTTTTTACGTTTCGTCTGTTTTTTTACGTATTCGTCAGATTTTTTACGTTTACGTCCGATTTTTTACGTTTTCGCCTGATTTTTTACGTTTTCGCCCGTTTTTTATGTTTTGGCCAGATTTTTTACGTTTTCATCATATTTTTTACATTTCCGTCTGATTCTTTACGTTTTCGTCTGATTTTTTACGTTTTCGCCCATTTTTTACGTTTTCGCCCGAATTTTTACGTTTTTGTCAGATTTTTTACGTTTTCGTCAGATTTTTTACATTTTCGTCAGATTTTTTACGTTTTCGTCAGTTTTTTACGTTTTTGTCTGTTTTTTTACGTTTTCGTCCGATTTTTTACGTTTTCGTCCATTTTTTTAAGTTTACGTCCATTTTTTTCGTTTTCGTCAGGTTTTTTAACATTTCGTCTGATTTTTTTTAGTTTTTTTACGTTTTTGTCAGATTTTTTATGTTTTCGTCTTATTTTTCACGTTTCCGTCCGTTTTTTTAGGTTTTCGTCAGTTTTTTTACGTTTTCGTCAGATCTTTTACGTTTTCATCAGATTTTTTATTTTTTTGTCAGATTTTTTTTGTTTTTAGCTGATTTTTTACGTTTTCGTCCATTTTTTGCGTTTTCGTCGGATTTTTTACGTTTTTTATTTTATTTTTTTTACGTTTTCGCATGATTTTTTTTTATGTTTTTCTCCTTTTTTAACGTTGTACGTTTCCTTA
>JARVZY010003615.1:0-42738 GCA_030686995.1 Artemisia argyi | reverse complement strand
TCCCTTTTAATTAATCTCGACCCTATTTTATTCCAGCCTTGTTCCATTCGTTTGACCCTAGATATGACACGTTTATGACACATTAATAACGCTATTATAACCACTAAATAAACTGGAAAACCTAATACATGTGATACCTATATGTCGACCTGGTATTTTTGTTTTCGGTCTAATTAAAAGAGGTTGTGTCCCATTAAATCTGTGCAGAATTTGGGTTGGATTGATGAGTGTCCAAACTGAAGATGCCAACATGTTTTTGGTGATTTTTGAGTCTAAACATAAGTGCAAATCAGTACCTTATGGAAATATAAGATTCGTGGTCATTGGAGGTAGGGAGGATGGCCTTTTGATTTTTACAAGATTAAGTGCCAAAACGGTGTTTTGGATGTCTAGAAATCAGTAGGAGTTTTTTATTTTTTATTTCCAAACCATGAGGAGTTAGAAGGTCTCCTTTTACAGGTTTTAAATATAGGATATGTGTGACTTCTTGGAATTTGTATGGATTTTTCTGAAGTGTCGAAATGGGTTTGTTAAAGGAAAACTTTGTGTGTCTTTCTGCAGTTAATTTTCTGGGTAGGTTTGGGAAAACGATTTTTGAAAAGGTACTTGGCCTTTGAAATAAAATCTAGGAAAATTACAGTACCTACTTGACATGTATAAGTATCTATGATAATTATTTGAGCACCTCAGTAAGTATTTAAGTATGGATTTAAATTCATAAACCAAGGGGACCTGAAGGTGATAAAATCTGAAATATGTTATAAGTTACGGTTATGGTGTAACCTAATCCCATTAAATATGTTTTGACCCTAATTTTATTTGAAGCATTAATCCGGATAATATTGAACATATGTCAACCTAATTTCGCATATGAAACCCTAATAACATTAATGAATGGTAATGAGTAATTAAGAATCCGTTACGGCAATAAATGAGCTAATAAGTATAATATGAACCCTAATTTGTGTAGATTCGCTGAAGAAGGAGTAACTTCTGATCCTTGTGTTTTCTGATATGGGTTCATTTGCGGTTTAAGGTATAGATATTCTACCCTTTCTCAGTAAGGGTTCTGATCTCATGACTTTTCGATCCCTGACTTTGATTCGGTTGCTATGATATGATTCATTTGATATGAGCCTTTGCTATGATCCCTTTTGTTGATATATTGTGATGATCCGTTTGATATTATCCTTTGATAGGATTCTGTTTGCTATCCATTCTGTTATGATGATCTGATTAATATCTCTTTGGTATGAGATTTTGTTCTGTTATGCTCTGGGAGCTTTGTTATGATTATGGATAGCTTTGCTTATTTGTTTTGATATGTTCTGTTCTGATGCCTAAGTTTTTAGTCTAGCCATGGAAGTACCATGGTCATGTCATTGATGGCACCAATGGCATGACACTATCTGGGATAGTGTGATTAGTCCTCGGCATTCCCTTCTGTTATGATATGATATGATATATGTGATCACTATGGCCATTCTGTTTTATATATGCATAGTCTCGTACTTATATATGCTTTCTGTTTCAGGGAGCATATGGATACATCCTAGGTATATGTGTTTGATATGATATGATGTGATTCGACTTTGTGACTGGCTGTACGTACCTTGTACCCCTTTCACTTCAGGTACATTGGAGATAGCTACTCTTTGTACAACTTATGATTTAACGGATATGTGATTATGTGATTTGAGACCTATTCGAGTACCTCATTAGGTCGGCTCGTGGCTTTCTTTTGTTTCGTATGTCTATTCGAGTACCTCGTTAGACAAGCCTTTGTTGATACCTGCTCTATGATTCTTACTATTATTTTATTATGTTTGCACTTGATATCTTTATGATGCTTCATTCAGTTGACGTATGATTGTTGTTCAGTTGATCATCGATCTCTTATTCATTTAACAGATGATGTTCCTTTCAGCAGGAGCTTATGATTTCCTTTCCTTATACTTTTATACGTTTTGATTATTTGTTTTGTTATATATTTGTTCACTGGGCTTTTTAAGCTCAGCCGCATTTTTTTTTCGGCGACGGGTTTTAGGTTGGAAGCTGGGATTGAGTGAAGAGTGCATAGGAGCTCTTAGTGGACCACCCTGATGATATAGATACCATTTGCTTCTGGATTAGACTTGGTTTTAGCTTCAGTTAGATTCAGTAGGTTTTTTTTTTTTTTTTTTTTTTTTTTTTTTTTTTTTTTTTTTTTTTAAATTTCAGTTTTTGGATTCCTCCTTGTATAGAGTTAGCATTTCTTTGTTATCTTAGAATACCTTTGTAACCTTTATGTTTTTAAGTCTTCCGCTTGCGTTTGTTTGTTTTGATGGACACCATAATGTAACATTTTGACCCGTGTCGGGTTGGGGTGTTACAATTATGGTATCAGAGACCAGGCTGCGATATGTAGTACATAAGCTATGGCCTGTGAAGATTTGGACCCTTAGGTTTGCACTTTAGGAGCTTATGGAATAACCTTGGAAGGATTTGCTTTAGGTTTCTCCCCTAGAAACTTTAGTATGATCGGTGAGGATTGGGTAGATATATGATAAGTCATCTGTTAGATTTCTTGCTTCCGCATCACTCTAATTTATGCCTTTGCTTTTAGTTAAAGCCTTATAAGATCATTCGTTCTGGAGATTTAGAAGATTTATTAGGATACACAACATAAGTTTAGAATGCTTTAAGACTTTGTAGTAATGCCTTATAGGATCATTTTCTGAAGTTATCACATTCTTTTGAACTTCAATCTTTGGTTCGTTTGTCATTCGTTTAGATGCCTTTCGTCTATTCAGAGAATTCGCGTATGTATGAATTCGATGTATTAGACACATTCTGTGGTTTCTCTTGCTTTTGATAAGCATATCAAGGTTCCTTCTTCATTATTGTTTTTGAACCTATCTATTCTATCTCTATGAGAAATCTTGTGATTTTCCATCACGAATATCCAAATTGTTCAGTAGGTTTTGAAGATATTCGAAGATAAGTTTGTTATGCTAATTTGTTTCCATTGGAAATGTTCAATTCGATAGTATTCTGGATATGGATTTATTTACTAAGCATTGTGATGCTACCAACTGTCATATTATATTTGTCATCTTTGGCTATTTGAGAAACTCAAAATTTATACCATGGTTTCCAACCTAGTAAACAATTATGATCATCTTTGTTTTGAATACTCGTAGGTTAATCCCTCGTGGTTGTGAAGATACTTCGTTTGATGAAATCGCCTCGAGAGTTATTTAGATTGCTTGAAATGTTCGCTATGTATTCCTTAATGAACTACTAGGTGGAAAGGAAATAATTGAAGAACCAGCTTCTAGGAAGAGGTTTCATCTGGGTAAGTGTGTATCATTGAGGTGCTTCTGTTTTATTCGGGGAGAAGAATGATGACAACATGAAGTGGTGGATTGAGTTTGGAAGCTGAATCGTTTCAGGTCTTGTGCGAAGAGCGAGATATTCCTAGAATTTCTTTTCGTATTTGTTATGATCTTTATGAGAGTTGTGATGCCAATTGTATTGATTACTACTCCGACTATTCCTATGAAATTGATAATTCGTGCCTTTCATGAATACTTGGACTAATACATGAGGATCATCTTTGTAATTTGTGTTGGAGCCTATTTTGATATATTTTATTAAATAAATTGCAAATTGAAAAAATAAAAGGCAAAACCCTACGTAACTCTTACCGTCCATTCGATCACTTCATTCCATCGTTCATGGCCGGTGAGTCACTCATGTGAAAAGAATCTTTTAGCAGTCTCACTTGAAATTCTCTGATAATCTTAATTTGGATCATTAAATACTAGTGCATGTATTTTCATCATTGTATTCTAAATGTGCAGCCAAAGAACTACCAATTAATTGATGCCGAATTTTAAACAACCACGTACAATTATCACTTGTACAATAGATATGATGGTAAACTTTTACCCCTAGATCAATTATCACTTGGTGCACTACTTTGATGTAAGGCGTCCTCAAGGAATTCGTGCTCAAGCTAGTAGAGAATGATATGTACCCCATGTTGTTACAAAACAAGAAGCCTTAAAGTTGAAAGCTAGTGCACATGCCGTGCGATCATTTAACCAGGAGAGAGGAATATTTGAGGTGATAACTCAAAAAGGAAGAAATGTGCAAGTAGTTAGGTGGTGTTTGCTTTTTTAAAGTTGACTCTTAACAACATCTTAATCTGACTCATTTAGACGCAGTCAGGTATTTGGATCATTAAGAGTGTTTGTTTTTTTCATGCCATTCAGAGGCAGTAAGAGGCAACCAGTTTTAAGAGCGTTTGTTTTTTTTATCATTAAGAGTCAGTAAGAGGCAAAAACATCTTACTGAACTAGATGTACAGGGGGTGTCTTAACACCTCTTAATGTCTTTTTTTTATTCCCTATTTTGTTATAATTTTTAATTTTCGTGTTTTTTGTTCATTTCTTTGTTTTTTTGTCTTATTTCACTTTTTTCTTTCGTAGTAAAAAGTAATAAATAGAATCATTGGATATGTTTTATTAGATAAAGAATGTATGTGACAATTTATATTTTTTTCAAATTGAAAGGTTCGGTTTTGGACGCATATATCTCAACTATAACGCGATCAATTTAGTTAATCGTTTTAAATAGCTCAAGCAAAACCTCAACACATTTATTTTTGTCAAATAAACATTAGATTGCGCGTTTTGTTTAAAATACTTTTAACTTTAAATTGATTATATAATAAGAAAAATAAATTTATATTTTTAACAAAGTTTATTTCGTGTGCGAATGCAATCGTTTTATATTTAAATTGTGAAAACTGATAGTTTAACACATCTAGACATTTTTACAAAAATAAACAGTTTTATTTGAGTCAGATTCAGATTTCTCAACCACTTATTCAGATTCAGACTGAAATCAGATTCAGACTTTTCTACCGCATATTCAGATTCAGATGTGCGAATCAGATTCAGATTCAAAGCACCTTAATTTTGAAAAACAAACTTGCACATGTGGCAAGTGGGAGGTATATAAGTATCTGTGCTCTCATGTCTTGAGCGCATGTGTCAATCTTTCTTTGAATAGTTGGCAACATGTTCATAAGTGTTACTCAATTCAAGAGTATTGTGCTACTTGGGCATCCGAATTTTTTCTGCTCCCTCATGAAGCGTATTGGCTACCATCATCATTTGTTGGAGAACTACTTCCAAATTCCAATCTAAAACAGGTGAAATCGGTCGTCCTCGTTCGACAAGAATTCATAAAGGGATGTGCATTAAAGAAGGGAAAAAAACAACCTTTCTGGACTTTGCAAACAAGGCAGTCATAATAGAAAAACATGTCCTTCTAGGCCTAGAAGAATGGATGTTGATCACTAAACAACTTGATGTCAAGGTATTTGATTACTTTTTTCTTAAATAAATAAACGCTTATGGTTTTTTTCTTATTTACATTTTGTTTCAGCTATACCTTACTTTTCACTTGGTTCTTTGTAGATCAACATGTTGGAGGTGACTAAATGATGTTATAAGCATAACTTGATGAAGAACTGATGTTACAAACAATTTGCAATATTTTTCATTTGACAGGAACTATTGTTTGAATTTATTTTGTTAGTTAGTCTTTGGATTAATTACCTTTTCGGGTATGTTTTAATAAAATAAGAGTAAAATTCCTCGACATTTGAAATGTTACTTGATGTTTTTAATATATCTTTGCACAGGTGATGTTTAAAAATGTAACTTGATTGCTACTATGTTTACGTAGTTCGATTACACTCTAGGATTAGTTTGTTAACTAAAGGGTGGTGGAGAATCCGTAATGAAGAGCATGCTTCATGGAGTAAAGTCATCCGCTCTTTACATGGTCTTATGGGAGGCTTAGTTGCGGATTCCAATTCTACAATTTCCTCAGGTCCTTAAATACAAATAAAGAAGCTGAAGTTTGATCTTAGTACAATCGGAATTTACCTTCCATTGCTTTTCAGAAAGAAAGTGGGAAATAGGCGTAACACAAGTTTTTGGCATGACAAGTGGCTAGGTGGATCACCCCTTCACGTTACTTACCGTAGATTGTATTGTTTAGATTGTGTTGGGAGAACATTGGCCAGGTCTCTTTATGTTTTAATAATGACAAATAAACCTTCAAAAGACATAAAATCACAAACGTTAGCCAAAATTCTCTCGATTCCATATCTGCACATGATGCGCTGCTCGTGCGCCGACGCGTCAACAACGCGCCAGGCTTCTGTATGGATCGGGACAAATTTTGTAAGTCGGCTTTCCCCTTACCCGACAAATGTGGATCTTTCAATACAGGTATGAATATGTTATGTGCTTAATTGAGAACATTCCAAATGAGTTTTAGAATTAGATAGATCCAACTTTTGAAACACCTGTTTTCGGGAAAATGCCAACTCAAGTTTTCTAACTCTTACTTCTAGCCAAGGCTTTTCTAAACCTAGGGAGCCTATATATTTCACATAATATCAAGTGAAAGCATTCATATGCTCATATCTCGTGCTTACGTCTTCTCTAATCACGTAACGGGTTTACTCCCTTATTGGTCAAACCAAGTCAAATGTCACTTTGCGTAAATGCATCCTTTCCCGCATGGGATATTCTTTACATCAATGCAAAGCACTTAGCTTGTTTGTACCAAGGTGTTAGTTGAGTACGTCGAGTCGTGAAAAGTCACAAGTTATGAGATTATGGATTCTCGACGTTTAGATACTTGAGATTATAAGTAAGCTTTGATTTTCTCAACTCATAATCATTATTGTCAACTCTTTTTTTTTTCTTAATGACAATATGATTATTTCTTAATCATCCTTCTAATTACTCTTTCACATAAAACAAATCCTTTAATCCTTCCAAATCTTATCCCCAACATTCTCTTAATATTCCCTTACAACTTTAGTACTTCTATGTACTTCTTGTCTCCCACATTCCTACACAATATCTCAAAAACATTCTCTTCCAACATTCCCATCCAACCATCAAGATTTCACCAATACTTCATCTCAACCATCTATTTCAAACCCTAATATACCTTACTTACATACACTCACATACACATTCTCTTTACATTCAAAATACACACACTTCACTCACATACCCTCTCCAACACACACTAGCCAACACACCTCAATCTCATCCATATATCTTCTCTTACACAATCCAATCCATATCTTACATATACCAACACTCATCTTTCAAATTACACATAATCCCTCTCACAACCTCTCTACTCTCACACACACAAGGCTCCCAATCACATCTAAAGTCTTACACACTTCACATCATATCCAACTTATTCCTTTTCAAACTACACACAATTCACTCACATCCTCTCCTAACAAATACACTAGCCAACTCACCCTTTAGGCTCCCCATCAAATCACAATCACATCCCTCTTTTAAACATCCAACTTATCACCTCCTCACTCTCTAATTTGTCACATGGGAATTAATTTGAATCCCGAACATAGGCTCCCTTTCATCACAACCATCCATTCCTCTCCAACTCATCTCAACCCTCCATTGTTATCAGGAACCTGCTCATAGACAAGCGGGTTTCCTGATTGACAATCAGAACTGTAGTGTGAACCACCACAATACTCACAATAGTAAAACTGCTGAGCCCCATGGTGTAGAAGCTGATTGAATAAATCAGTCGCGTCATGGTAGGAATAGGGATTCTGGTTATAGACAGACCCGTTTCCTGACTCTACCACGCCACAACTGGGGTAATTACCACCATTATGAGGACTACCACACCATTGACAAATTAGAAGGTGAGGATGATACATAGAAAGAATCAAATGGTTTTGGAGGGTAAGGAATGGAGAATCAAAAAGGTAGGAGGGATAAGAAGAATATTTTTGGGATTTTTGATAAACATTTTATAAAAATAAGAAAGAAAATCTTTTTGGGTTTTTGTGTTCGTTGAAAACTGAATTAAAATGTTTTTGATAATCGTTTTGAAAACCAAATCGTTTCCTCTTGGATCACACTCAGTAATCTTTGAGTAATCTGAAATGGTAAAATTTACGATTCGTTTTGTTTTTATGAAAATATAAACAAGGATGGTAAATATACAATGAGCGTATATCTAGATTCACTAATCTGCAAAACCGTTTAGAATACGCGCACAACCTCCCTGGCAGCGGCGCCAAAATTTGATCGGCTCCAAACGGTCAACCCAAACCAACCACGGATGTGGTCAACAAGGTCAGACAGCTCAGGGCCAATGCTCCGTGGAAGTATAGTGTTTCCCCAGGTCGTTATGTCCCGACGAGGTGTGGATGGTATTAAAACGAGTTTGAGATCGGGTGAATTTGAATGGGAAAGTGTTGGTCCCTTTTACTTGGTTAACAATAACTACAAAGCTAAAGTAACCAAGTTATGACTTTAAACAAAGATGTATAAAATGATTAACAATAAAGTAACGTAGATATAAGAGACAATATTTTTCAACGTTTAATTCTTTATTAGAAGTTAATCAAAAAGAATTGTACCCAAGTGTTTGCGGAATAACACTTGGGATTGAAAATGACAAGTGTGGTATTGACTCCTCTCTAAACTCAAACAATGTTGAGTGACAACTTTCAGGACCCACTGAGCTATCTCAGGGGTTATGTTGTTCTTTGGAGGAGTAAAAGTGGTTTGTGAATGCTTTGCATTAATTGCACAAACTTGTCAACTTTTACTCCTCTCTTATGCTACCTATTTATATACAAATGTGAACAACCCTATTATACAATGGACCTAAGTGTTCCTCAATAAAATCTTGATAGATTTTATTCTCTGGCAAGGGAAACTTCTTTGGGTTAAGTCCAAAAGGCACTTTCTGATGACAGCCTGGTTTTAACCATTTGAGGAAAATTTGACCTTAAAGTGATAAAGCACTTTAGTGAAACAGATCAAACTTTCTCGCCCAGTCCCACCAAAACTTCAGTCTTCAAGTCATCAGTCTTTAGTACCATGAAGTTGTTGAGGAGTCTTGGGGTTCAGTGAGTTATTGTCATCCTCACTGAACCCATCACCTTCTTCTTGGCTTAGATCACACTTCACTGAGTTCCGCCTCACTGAATGGAGAACCTTTCTTCTTAGGCTCGGTCTAAGCATCCTGAAGATGACTCACTGAGGTACTGTTCACTCAGTGACTTGTTTACACTTAGGTTATTTTACGTTCAAATCCTTGTTAGAAGAAGATTGGGGAATTCAGTGACCCAACAATCTCCCCCTATTTGAACAAACAAATAGCCTAAGTGTTTCTTGATTCAGTGTGAGTTGGCAGGGGTCTTCATCACTTACTGAATGTTGTAATTTTAAGTAGGACACATAATTTAAACAAAACATCAAAGTTTATTCATAGTTATTACAAGTCCTACAAATTACAAAAATAAAAAAGATAGTTGTTGCAGATCAGATGTTCAGGTGGAATCCAAGGTTTTCAAGCTTTGCTTTCTTTGATCTGAGTAGGTGTCTTTCAGGATGTACGTTGATTATTGCTTCCAAGTCCTGACAGAATCTTTTGTTCTCATCACTCTTGATGGGGGACGCCAACATGAGGTATATGAGCATTGCTTTGATTCCTGCCTTGTCCATATCAGACCACCTTTGGAAACCCAGGCTTCCATACTCATCAGTGAAGCATAAGCCTCTTTCAGGAGCTTCAAGGACCGTATTATTCACAAACGTGATCCCTTCAGGAAGCGACCTGTCACACTCTAACCCTGGTACTTTGATCTCAGGCACCATCTCAATTTGCTTCCTTTTCCTCTTGGAAGTCTTAGATGGAGCAGTCTCTTTTGCTGAGTCTGTCATACCTTTCCTTCAGTGATTCAAGAAGTTTAGGAACCACAATGATGAGGCGAAAAATGATCCGTTTTTAGGGGGTCATTTAAGCCCGAATCCGAATTTATTTGATCAAATATTGCCCTAAATCGTTCCTTTTGTGATTTTAGGTGTTTGGAGAGCGAATTCTGGAAAAGAGGCTATTTTGGACGTTTTTGGAGCATAAAGTGAAGAAAACGACAAAGTACCAAAAATCCAAGCTGGAAATACAAGGTGACGGCGTCAAGGGTTTGCTCTTGACGGCGTCAGACATGAAGAATAAATTACCGTAGCTGGTGACGGCGTCAGATGGAGTTATGACGGCGTCAAAGTGGCCAAGAATAATTTACCGTGGGTGGTGACGGCGTCACATAGGCCGTCACGATTTTATCTAGGGCGTCCGAGGAAGTGTATGGCGGCGAGTTGACGGCGTCAGATTTAACTCTTGACACCGTCAGGACGATTTTCCTATATATAGTTTTCTAGTTTTTTTTCATTAAAAAAGGAGAAGTTTTGGTGAAACCCTAAAGACGATTTTGGTGCCTCTTTTACAGGTTTTTCAAGGGTTCCAAACCCTTGAGACCTTGCATTGTAATTGAGATAAGTATACTCTTAATTCAATCAATATGTCTATGTGTTGGTTGTCTATCTTTTGTTCTTATCTTAATTCTACTATGCTAGGCTAAATTTCCTTTGTGTTTGCTTAGATCTAATGAAACCTAGATGTTGATTATGTGTTGATTACTTGTCTATTCTTGTTTTGAATGAATGATATTATATGTTAGGCTTAAGAAAACTGGCAGATCTCCAAATGGTAACATGCTTGAACGTCTTAAGAAACATGAACCGAGGCGTACTAGGTCTTTATTGGTTGTATTTAATGCATGAGCCACTGTTTACAATCCCTATAGTTGTGCTGGGTCATGGTGTAGGAGGAGATAAGAGCTCATAGAGTTGGGGAGTTATGTATGCCACTCCACGAATGGTATTAAGGAATACAACCCGTCATTCATACAAGTGTAACAAGTAATTAACATGTAAAAGATATCTAGGGAGTAATGAAGTCTAAGTAAACACAATTTCTCCAATTACTGCTCACAACCTTAGTTTAATATTAGTTTAATTTCATTTTCATTAGTTAATTAGTTATAAAGTAGTTTTTGGGTTAGTTGATTAGCAACTAATTCCGCCCACTCCTTCAAAACCCGAGATTTTAATTGCTTTCATAAAATATAAAAACACAAAAAATAATCATCTTCCATCTCTAGAACTATTAATTAGGCTTTCTAATCCTAGCGACACTATTCCTAAGCTGAACGATCAATCCCCCGGTACTTGTCACTATACTATACTACAACGATCAGGTACACTGCCTGGTGGGGGTTGTAAGCCTCGCGAGATCCCTCGAGAGGTAAAGCAAGGTGCGATTCCCACGCATCAAGTTTTTGGCGCCGCAGCCCGGGGAATAGTTATTGTCTAGGTTAGGATTTCTTTTTATTAGGTCTACTTGCTAGATTCCTTTCTAGTAAGATTTTATTTTTATTTTTAGGTCTTCTTTAGTCTATCTTATTTCTTCGTGCTTTTGTTCGTAACTCTTTACCATCCGACATCATGGAAGGTGGTAACATCTTTGAACCCATCATCCCACCACAACAAAACCCACCATTAGAACCCCTTAGGCCCCGAACCTTAGGAGAGTATTCCCGACCTAGCCACCAAGGCTACCGAAACACCATTGAGCTCACCGGAGCCAATGTGACCCCCTTGCGATCCGACACCATCCGGTTGGTGCAAAGCGGATGTGCATTCCATGGACTTCGTTCCGAAGATCCAAACCAACACCTTAAGGACTTCCTCAAAATCGTAGATTCCATAGACCTAGGTGTTGAAACTAGAGAGACTACCCGTTTACGCCTATTCCAATTCTCTCTACGGGATCAAGCTAGTCAATGGCTTGAGCGTTTCCCCGCGGGATCCATCACCACATGGGACGATCTCGCCAATCGCTTCCTTACCCAATTCTTTCCGCCGGAAAAGACCGCAATGCTTAGAAGGGACATTTTGTGGTTTGAGCAGCAGCGGGGTGAAACTTTCTACGAAGCTTGGGCCCGTTTTAAGGATCTCCTCCACAAACTCCCCCATCATGGTATAAACCTTTGGTTATTAGTCCAGATTTTTTACGATCATGTTGACTATCACACTAAGCGCACCATTGACAGAGCCGCGGGAGGTAAATTACGTGATAAGAACGCCGAGGAATCTTGGACAATCATCGAGGAGCTAGCCACTAACAATTAGGAACTGTGGGAGTTTAAACATACAGTAGAAGCGGCCATCAATGCAGTCTCGGCATCTGGAGGAAACACCGAAATCCCCAATGAACTCTTATGCAAAATTGAGGCAAAAGTTGACTATTTTGAGGAAAGGCAAAGGAGACCCTTAAGTCCTAGACAAGCCACGGTCAATTCTGTCTCAAGATCAACCTCGATACCATTATCTGAATCACCCTCTAGAGAACATGTCGAAACTTTTCAGAAGTGCACTCCACCTTGTTCCCCTCCCAAGGAACTTAGCTCGGAATTTGAGGCTAGGATGAGAGAGTATATGGCGACCCACTCTGATCGGCTTGCTAGATTCGAAGAAGCAGTTTATAAGCAAAAGGAGGAGATGCAGGAGAAAATGAATGAGATGCTGAGTCTATTGGAGGAGTATACCAATCAGAGAACCCCCGAACGAATACTGCTAAGGAAAGAAAGCACGATTCCCACCACCCAATTTGTTAACTCTATCACCATTGTCCATAAAGATAATGAGAAGGTAAAAACTCCCGCTAAACAGACCGTAGAAAAACCGCCTGAGTCCCAACCTTTGAGCTACTACCTGAAACACGATATAAACAAAAACACCATAACAAATTGGATTAAGGGTGATGGGCGTAACCAATCCTCCGAACAGGTTCCCGAGAAAGAGAAAGAAGAGAAAGATGAGTATGATACGCTTATTGGAGGATCAGTGGTCGAGAGGTTATTAATACAGAAAGTGGCCACTAAGCAGGTAGCATGTGGGAATTTTGAAATACCAACGAGCATCGGGGACTTGAAACTTCTTAGTGCTTTCGCCGACCAAGGATCGGAAGTAAATCTTATGCCCCTAACTATTTACATCCAACTAACGTCAAAAATGCCAGCACCTACTCGTGTTAGGCTATCTCTTGTTGGACACTCGTACGTATACCCCCTAGGAATCGCAGAAGATGTATTAATCAATGTTGCAGGATTCATGTACCCCGTTGATTTTATGATCATTGATGATAAAGGGGATAGATGCATGCCAATAATCCTTGGGGCACTGTTCCTCACCACCGCTAGGGCTGTCATTAAGTATGAAGATAGGAAGATTGAGCTTAAGTCTGGAAAGAGAAAGATTAGTTTTCACATGACTCCGCGAAGTGGGCATGAGAATTTGAGTTGGAGAATGATTAAAAACAACATTGGCACGACGCCCATTCGTGTTCAGAATAAAATTCTTGCATGGGAGGCAAGAATCAAGAGCTATAAGAAAGCTAAGGATGAAAGGAGAAAAAGCAATAAGGATCCGATAGAACTCAAACACACCCAACACACAAGCAATCATACACCGTTTGAGGAAGGGAACTTAATACTCTTGAGACACTTAGAAACCACAATACCACCCGATAAACCGAGTCCTTGGTGGTATGGGCCATTCACCATCGAAGGATTGAGCCAAGATGGGATAGCTAGCTTGAGAAGCAAATTAGGTGGGAAGGTTATTGCGAGTATTGATAGATTGAGGCACTACCACCATAACAGTAATGATCGCAATTATATGGGGTACATCATTTCAAATGATGAAATCACGTAGTAACCCACAACTTTGAGTCTAGCTACAAGACTCGTAAATAAAGAAAAGCGCTTCTTGGGAGGCAACCCATGTTTTGTGTGATTTTAATTGTTTGATTGTTATTTGCTTCCGTATGCATGCTTTATTTTTATTGTTGGTTGATCATGTTTCTCAATTAAAATGTGAAATACTTTATTATGTTGTTTAGCCTAGTCTTAACTTCAACCTAAAGGTATTTTTTGCAAAAGATAAGTGTAAGGGGAAACCCCAAATATGTTTTTTAAGAAACAAACCGATCATGATTCTCCACAATATTTAATGAACATGTGTATTCGTATTGTTGGAGTCAAATGCTTGTATTGAGTCATAATGTAGTTTTGCAGGATTTTCCAGGAAGTAGGACAAAGTTTTTCCAGAAATTTTCCGGAAACTTAACATAAAGATTTCTGCAGGTTCATTCTGACGGCGTCAGGCAATTGCTCTTGACGGCGTCAGGAGTCAAAAATCTGGAAATTTTACCAGTTTTGTTTTTCTAACGGAGTCTTATAAGTTTTTGTGAATTATTAAGTTTTATAATCTCCAGGAAATCTGCAAACTTCATTCCACAAGCATTATATCTTATTTTGTTTTCTAGGATTTAGTAACTTATATAGGATGCCGCCGATTTTACGCGAGGTTGCCTTGTCTACTTTTGTCAGGATTTACAGGTTATTTGAGACAAGAAGATGATTTATATTCTGGAAGGGAAGCTTTGATTGTTCGTTTTCTTGGAGGAAGATTTAACCTGGCCAACCTAAAATACATACCGAGCGAATCAGGGGAGTATTTGAATTCATTCTCTTTACTTTTAACTTTTACATTCTTTACTTGAACATTGGGGACAATGTTCATCTTAAGTGTAAGGGGAGGGTAAAAAGATGATACCTTACATATGCACTTTCGCTTGAGTTTGTTTTGTTTGATAGTAGATGAGTAATAAAACTATGAGAAATACTTGTTAGTGTAATTTTAGCGCCAAATTTAAAATTTTTTACAACATTTAGGAGTGAAACTTTAGCCATAGCAAGCGTCTCATGGATAGGAGGTTGTATGACTAGCACATAACCGTATATTCAGAAAAATTTTCCACCCAAAAATGTGAGGTTCGCCTTTAGATTTGATAGGAAAAGCATTCATTATTAGTGCTTATGAGTGTACCGGTAGCATTTAGATTCTAGAACTTGCGTTAGTGATGCATCCCGAGACCGCTAGTGAGACTACATTCGTGTGGTAGGATTTACTACATGATAAGAGGCATTAGGATCACCCTTGTGTTAAACCCGTATTATAATTACTTGACCATTTAAGTCATATTACTTGGCTAGTTAAGTCAACTAATTTTTCCCACACCCTTTGCGTTGTACTCATTTTTAGTACACGATACCCCTAGTACACCCCTCCGAGCCTATCTTTTCGTTTCTAACTTTAAGCATTTTACTTAAAGGAAGAATTTGTTACACCCCACTTAAATGTACACCCAAATCGCCTTAGCCTTCCGTGTATGCGCTCATTTTTAGTGCATTATTGTTATTTGTTAAACCCTAAGTTAACTTTCTAATTGATTACATGGTTGCTAAGTCGAGTCATATCCTTGTACATATTGTTTTGGGACGATTGGGACTCATGGGTAAGTACTTATTTTATGGAGTAATGGGGAAGAACAACACTTATTACCCCCATATGTACGTTAATCTTAAAAGTGCTCCAAGTGTTTTGATTTTCTTAATTCGAGTCATTAGAATAGTTTAATGTAAAGTATGTAAAGATTCAAGTGTAAGGGGAGTGCTCAAACCCCTATGATGTATTATTTTGGATGGTAGGGTAAGAGTGTATGAAAAAAAAAAAAAGAAAAAAAAAAAAAAAAAAAAAAAAATCGAAAAAGTCAAGAAAAAGAAAACAAAAATTTTAAAAAAAAAAAAAAAAAAAAAGAAAAGAAAGAGAGAAAAAAAAAAAAAAAAACATACGGACTACCATCCCGTTTTCATTCTATGTTTATTTTATGTTTTTGTTATTTTTCATTTATTAGCTTAAGTCGAGTCTAGTCTTGGCTTAGCAACGCCATCTTGTACATGTAATTAACTAAGATTGTTAACTCGCCACCAGTAAAATTCCCTTTATCCAACAAAACCGTGTAATTCATATCCCTACACCTAACGTTATAACCCTTTAAAAGACCTCTTTGATAGTTTATCCTAGGTGCTTACGCCATGTGGTGGAGGTTTGATCCTTTCCCAAGCCTATGGTAATCTATTTTGCTATGACAGGTAGTGAGAGATATCTTCCATTTCCATAATGTTATATTACTTTATTACACCCGAGAGATGTGAGTATCTAAACACTATTTGTGAGGTGCTTGTGTATGACCTCCGTGCTTGTCTATTGGTCTTTAGTGGAACGATTATTTGTTGTAATTACTTTTATATTAGTGTTAAATGACCCCTAACTTGTCTTTTGAGTAGAATAAAAGCTCATTTGCTTGAGGACAAGCAAATCTCAAGTGTAAGGGTATATGATGAGGCGAAAAATGATCCGTTTTTAGGGGGTCATTTAAGCCCGAATCCGAATTTATTTGATCAAATATTGCCCTAAATCGTTCCTTTTGTGATTTTAGGTGTTTGGAGAGCGAATTCTGGAAAAGAGGCTATTTTGGACGTTTTTGGAGCATAAAGTGAAGAAAACGACAAAGTACCAAAAATCCAAGCTGGAAATACAAGGTGACTGCGTCAAGGGTTTGCTCTTGACGGCGTCAGACATGAAGAATAAATTACCGTAGCTGGTGACGGCGTCAGATGGAGTTATGACGGCGTCAAAGTGGCCAAGAATAATTTACCGTGGGTGGTGACGGCGTCACATAGGCCGTCACGATTTTATCTAGGGCGTCCGAGGAAGTGTATGGCGGCGAGTTGACGGCGTCAGATTTAACTCTTGACGCCGTCAGGACGATTTTCCTATATATAGTTTTCTAGTTTTTTTTCATTAAAAAAGGAGAAGTTTTGGTGAAACCCTAAAGACGATTTTGGTGCCTCTTTTACAGGTTTTTCAAGGGTTCCAAACCCTTGAGACCTTGCATTGTAATTGAGATAAGTATACTCTTAATTCAATCAATATGTCTATGTGTTGGTTGTCTATCTTTTGTTCTTATCTTAATTCTACTATGCTAGGCTAAATTTCCTTTGTGTTTGCTTAGATCTAATGAAACCTAGATGTTGATTATGTGTTGATTACTTGTCTATTCTTGTTTTGAATGAATGATATTATATGTTAGGCTTAAGAAAACTGGCAGATCTCCAAATGGTAACATGCTTGAACGTCTTAAGAAACATGAACCGAGGCGTACTAGGTCTTTATTGGTTGTATTTAATGCATGAGCCACTGTTTACAATCCCTATAGTTGTGCTGGGTCATGGTGTAGGAGGAGATAAGAGCTCATAGAGTTGGGGAGTTATGTATGCCACTCCACGAATGGTATTAAGGAATACAACCCGTCATTCATACAAGTGTAACAAGTAATTAACATGTAAAAGATATCTAGGGAGTAATGAAGTCTAAGTAAACACAATTTCTCCAATTACTGCTCACAACCTTAGTTTAATATTAGTTTAATTTCATTTTCATTAGTTAATTAGTTATAAAGTAGTTTTTGGGTTAGTTGATTAGCAACTAATTCCGCCCACTCCTTCAAAACCCGAGATTTTAATTGCTTTCATAAAATATAAAAACACAAAAAATAATCATCTTCCATCTCTAGAACTATTAATTAGGCTTTCTAATCCTAGCGACACTATTCCTAAGCTGAACGATCAATCCCCCGGTACTTGTCACTATACTATACTACAACGATCAGGTACACTGCCTGGTGGGGGTTGTAAGCCTCGCGAGATCCCTCGAGAGGTAAAGCAAGGTGCGATTCCCACGCATCACACAACATTTTTCTTTTTGGCAATGATAGAACGAAGCTCATCAAGCTCAGTGATGCCAAAGTCAGCAAACTTGAAAGGCTTATGGACGTCAAGTATTCTTTTATCACGTCCCCTGAAGACGGTGACTATTGCAGGATCGGTGTTCCTCTGGATTTGCATGTCAGTGATGGTTTCAGGTCTTAACCTTTCTTTCATCACCCAAGTATACTTTTCGACCCTGTTTTTTCTGATTTGAGCGTCCTTCCTGAGCTTGTTTTCCCTTTCCCTTTCCCTTTTGAGAGCGTTTAGCTCTTCTTCCTGAGCCTTTTTAATGGCTGCACCAGCTTGCTCAGTTGCTAGTGCCTCAGTATTCAAACCAATCTTTTCAGCTTCCTCATGAACAGCCTGAATGAGAACAGGCTTGCTCATTCTCTCTTCTTCAGCCACCTTTAGTAGTGTCTCAGTCCTTTCCATGTGAGCTTGAATTTCGTCATGAGTGAGATGATGTACTACTCCATTGATTTCAAATGGGACTCTGATAGGTACATCAAGGTCAAATCTGACCAAGGTTGAGGCTGGCTTGAGCACAATTTCAGGTTCAGAGGTAGTAGCAATACTTTTTCCTCTGTCCTGCTTGAGAGTGGAGGAGACTGGTTCCTCCTGTGGTGGAACTTCAGTGATTGGTGTGACTTCAGTGACATGCTCCCCCTCAGTGTGAGAGGGCTGTCCAGCTTCTTGTTCAACAGTATTAGGGGCTTCAGTAGCATTCTCCCCCTCAACATTTGCCTGAGTGTCAGTGATGGCAAGTGTTGGTTGTACTGAAGAAGAAGTAGAAGATCCCTTGAAGGCTTTAAAAATTTCAGTCATCATAGACTTGATCTCCTGAGTATCCTCCTGAATGATGGACACCCTGGAGTCAAGTGTAGCCTGTGCTTGTTCAAGAGCTGTCATCCTGGATCCCAAGGTCCATGCCAGAGAAGTAGACCTTTGGGACTGAGCTGTCACTGATCCTTCCATTTTGATGAAGGAAGATTTGAGAGACTCCATAGTAGTGGTGAGACCCTGAAGATTAGAACCCTTCAACAAGTCAAGTAACTCAGTGAGGGCCACTGAGTTTACCTGATACGTCTCAGATGCCTGAAGTAGCTTCCTGGTGAGTTCAGGATCATCCTTGACTGATTCTTGAACCGACTGAACCCCTACATTCAGCTGGTTGAGGGTTATCAAAAACTGATTCAGGCGAGTGATCATCTGTGTCAGGGAGTGGTTAACTGAGGCATTCTGTTCCCTGACATCATCATCGAAGTCTTTGATAGCATCTTTGAGATTATGATAGTGAACTGCCTGTTCAGTGTGCATGTCAAAGACCTCATCAGTGATCCCCCTGTACAAAATGTTAGTAATTTTTTTGATGAATTTGGTGAAGGTTTTCACAGGGAGAGGAGCCTGATCATCTCCTGAGGACTCTTGCTCGGAATGTGTGTCAGCATCGTCATGGTTAGGAGATTGAGGAGACTGAGGAATTGGTTCAGGGACTGTCTCCTCAAACTCCATGTCATCTCCGGCCTTAAAAACTTCCTCATCACTGTTGAATTCATCATCAGAGTACAAAACTGCCTGAGCTTCAGCTAGGGATTGAATCTGCAAAGTAAGGTTATCCGGCTCCTCTTCATAAAAGGACTTGCCTTCGTTTTGGCCAGGTCCTAACCCCTCAAATCCGGTAGATTGGGTTTTATCTACCTGGTCCTCAGGGTCAGTTCCCGAGTTATGCGCACCTTCGGGGGTGGTTGTGGGTTCCATATCAGCGGGTGGTATGTATCCCTCTGAATCTTTGTCCCCCGTGACCCCTTCAGGCACTGATGGGTGTTTCTCAGTACCATCACTAGGAGCCGTGAATGTTGTGTCCCTATCAGCGGGTTGTATGTTTCCCTCTGAGTCTCTGGGATGAGTTTTTGTGCCCTCAGACAAAAGCTTTGATTGGCGAATGTCCTCATCAGGCACCTGAGTGGTTATGCCCCCCTTTCCAACAGGCTTGTACTGGCCTGTCGAAGATTTAGGGACGAGAACTCCCTGTTGCTTGGGTTGTGATTTACTCGAGCCTTTGGCAGGATGTGAATATTTGTGGGTCCCCTTCTCAGTGGAGTAGTGCTGCCCCACCGAGGGTATAGGACCCCTTACTCCATGATACTCTGGTTGTGATTTGCCAGAGTCTTTAGCAGGATGTGAAGGTTTAGTTGGTTCCAACCCCACTGACTTGTTTATGCCAGCAGGGCCTTTGGGAATGGGTTTGCCCGAGGACACTGAGTGTGATGTCTCAGTGCCCTCCGTTGGCCTTTGTTTTGTGGCCAAAGATTGGCTAATAATCCTGATGGTGTTAGCAGTCAGGGTCTGTTGTTGTTGCCCCCTTTTAGCAGGATCAGGGGCAGAGGTCTCAGTGACGAGTGATTTGGGTCTAATCACCTTCCTGGACCCCTGTCCCTTCTTCCTCTTCACCTTTTTGGTGGGAGAGGGAGCTGGTGAAATTTTGTTGTCACCCTGGATAGCAGTAAGCATATACGTTGTCAGGGTGACAGGTGTAACCTCAAGAAGGTCACGAGAGTAATTAGCCTTGTGTAAAATATCAGGCTCAAAGCCAACAGCATCAGGCTTAGCATACTCAGACCCTAGTAGGTCATTCAGGGTACAAGAAATGAATCTAGGGTAAGACATGTGTTTTTGCCTAGACTTCCCACCCAATTTGCCTATGAGGTCCCTGAAGATAATTTCTCCAAGGTCAATCTTTTTACCTTCAATGAGACAGTACACTATCATTGATTGAGTAGTGTTTAGTTGCTCAGTTGAGGACTTATTCCCCCCAAGGACCTGAATTACAAATGTCATCAGGATCCTCCAAGGGGCAGGGAACCATGTTTTGATGATGGGGGCTTTGTTCAGTAGGGCCCCTGGAGTAACATCAGGATGATGTTTATCATAGGGCCCTAGTTCTAAGAGGAGTTGTTTGACATCCTCTTCAGTAGGTGGGGCTACAAAAGTCTCAGTGTAGTCAAGGCCAGTGGCTTTGACAAAGGTTTTGTAGTCAAGAGTAAGGGACTTAGTCCCATTCTTCACTGAGAACTTGATTTTGGCCGCCTTTGGTGCATCAGGGTTTTCAACCACCGCTGTGCACCAAAATTCCCTCAAGTAGTCATGATAGATGACTGAGGGGGTCTTTATGAATGTGGTGGTGAGAAAACAGTTTTTTAGGAACTTCACCACATCCCTGTATTCAGGGAACCCTTCAGGGTAGGCAAAGTTCCCCACCACATTGTTTTTGGTGAGGTCTACGCTTTCCATTTGGAATTTCACATTGGGTGCGTATTTTATGACCTTTGAAGATGTCATTTTAGTTTGATAAAAAGGTCTGGTTTTGAATGAAGAAGAAGCACACACATATTTTGAAAGCAAGAGTTCTTGAAATAATTTTGCAAGAGTTTTGTTATTATTTTTTTTTAAAAGCTGTGTTCTTCTTTGTGGGGGTATTTATAGGGTGGGAATTAGGGTAGTGATGTTGCGGATATCAAAGGTTTAAATTATTCAACCGAAGCGGCATAATAATATTGGTTTGATATCCACATTAAATATCACGATTCCCATTACCCCTATTTTCTCTCACATCATGGGTGAACAGTTGTGAGGCTCTGCAAATAATGCACTTTTGCAGAGAAAAAAATCATCACAACTTTTTGTGTGTGAGGGAGCATTTAATGCTCAGTGGTGTTTGGTGAGAGAGATGTGGGGGCCCAAGGAGTGGATGCCAGTTGTGTAAGTGACATATATTCCTATATTTAATAGGATTCAGTTACCTACCTGGGACATTAACTAACTAAGTACTTAGAGCATTTAGTTAGAGTATTCAATGCCATTTTTCATCCTGAGCCCCCTGAATGAATTTTCATTTGAAAAAAATGAGTTTTCAGGAAGGGTGTGATCAGGGACCTAGAGAATTTACATCAGGTTGGAACACTTTTGATCAGTTTCCTGATTCTATGTCCAACATGCCCAATTCAGCTTTCAATCTTGTGAAAGTGGGTTCATCCAAAGGTTTTGTGAAGATATCAGCTAGCTGATATTCAGTGGGGATGAAATGTAGTTCAATTTCTCCATTAGTGATGTGGTCCCTGATGAAGTGGTATCTGATGTCAATGTGTTTGGTTCTTTGATGAAGTACTGGATTGTTTGAGATGGCTATGGCACTTGTATTATCACAAAAGATAGGTACCATCTTATACTGAATGCCATAGTCACTCAGTTGGCTCTTCATCCATAGTACATTTGCACAACATCCTGCAGCAGCCATATATTCAGCTTCAGCTGAGGACATGGCCACTGAGTGTTGTTTCTTTGTACTCCAACACACAAGTTTACCACCAAGAAATTGGCAGGATCCTGAAGTACTTTTTCTATCCATATTACATCCTGCATAGTCAGAGTCAGTGTACCCTTTGAGATCAAATCCTGAACATTTTGGGTAATACAAACCAAGGTTTGGAGTACCCTTCAGGTACCTGATGATTCTCTTGACAGCAGTAAGATGTGATTCTTTAGGGTCAGCCTGGTATCTTGCACACAGACAGACTGAGAATTGGATATCAGGCCTTGAGGCAAGTAAGTACATCAGGGAGCCAATCATACCTCTGTATTGGGTTTGATTCACTGATTTTCCAGTGAGATCAGGTCCAAGGTTGTTTGGAGGAACCATAGGAGTTTTTACTGACGAGCAGTCAGTGAGCTCATACTTCTTCAGTAGGTTCCTGAGGTATTTTTCTTGGCAAATGGATATCCCTTTTTCAGTTTGTTTAATTTGGAGTCCAAGAAAGTATGTGAATTCACCCATCATGCTCATTTCAAACTTTGTTGTCATCAGTTTCTCAAACTGTTTGCAAAGTTTGTAACTTGTTGAGCCAAAGATGATGTCATCAACATATACTTGGACAAGAATGACATCACTCTTTGTTCTGTAAATGAACAGTGTGTTGTCAATCTTTCCTCTGACAAACTTGTTTTGGATCAGGAAGGCTGAAAGAGTTTCATACCATGCCCTGGGTGCTTGTTTCAGTCCATAAAGGGCTTTGTTAAGCTTGTAGACATGGTTGGGGTATTCACTACTTTCAAAACCAGGAGGTTGTTGCACGTAAACATCTTCTTTGATGTAACCATTCAGGAATGCACTTTTAACATCCATTTGATAAACTTTAAAGTTCATGTAAGTTGCATAGGCAAGGAAGATCCTGATGGCTTCCATTCTAGCAACAGGTGCAAAGGTTTCCTCATAGTCTATACCTTCTTGTTGATTATATCCTTTGGCAACCAGTCTTGCTTTGTTTTTGATGACTGTACCATTTTCATCGGTCTTGTTTTTAAAGACCCATTTCATACCAATGATTAAAACACCTTGGGGGCATTCAACAAGGGTCATGACATCATTTCTGTCAAATTGTTCCAATTCATCTCTCATGGCCTGAACCCAACTTTCATAAGTCAGGGCTTCTTTGACATTTTTAGGCTCAATCTCTGAGAGATAGTCAGCATAAAGACATATATTGGCAGTGGCGGCCTTGAGTTTAGCAGCTTTGCTTCTTGTGAGCATGCCTTCAGTGGGTTCACCAATGATGTTCACAAGCTCAATGATTTTGGATCTAGTCCAACTATCCTGAGGTTTGGGATAAGAATTTGAGCTTGAAGGAGCCTGATTAGGTTCAGACTCAGGAACATGAGGTGACTCATCATTATGTGCCTCAGTGACTTCTGTAGGAACAATTTGCTCTGAGGGTTCCTGAACAATTTGTTCAGTGGTTTCAGTCTCATTTGAGACATGTTGAGTTTCAATGAACTCACTGATAGGTGGTTGGGGTAGGTTGTGAGGGATGATGTAATAGGAGACGTCAGCATCAGCTTGGTATTGGGTTGAGGGGTTATTCTCAGGATGGTACTCATCAGGGGGATACCTTGATGAGTCATCAATACCAATATCTTCAACTGAGGAATTTGAGAACCTGATGGATTCAGTGCTTTCATCAACAGTGATGTGATAAGTTTCCTTAGTTTGTTGTCTCCTAGTATTGAACACCCTGAAGGCTTTAGAAACCAGGGAATATCCCAGGAAGTATCCATCATCAGCTTTGGCATCAAATTTACCTAAGTGATCCTTGTGATTATGTATAAACACAGGACACCCAAATACATGAAAGTAGCTGATGTCAGGAATCCTTCCTTTAAATATCTCATATGGAGTCTTATTGTGCCTTTTCACAATGATTGACCTATTTTGAGTGTAGCAGGCTGTTTTAACTGCCTCAGTCCAAAAATGTTTTGAGAGGACTGAGCCATTTAACATTGTTCTTGCTGCCTCAACGAGTGTTCTATTTCTCCTTTCAGCTACTCCATTTTGTTCAGGAGTATAGGGTGAAGTGAAATTTTGAGAAATTCCTTTCTCATCACAAAAACACTCAAGGTCTTGGTTTTTGAATTCAGTGCCATTGTCAGTCCTGATCTGTTTAACTTTGACATCATTTTGATTTTCAATGTTCCTGACAAATGACATGATGGTTTCAGCTGCCTGACTCTTTTTGGTCAGGAAGTAAACCCAAGTGTATCTTGAGTATTCATCCACAAGTAGAACAAGGTTTGTCTTTGGTATACACCAGGGATGGAAGACCCAGAACTTTGTTCTGTTTGGCCAGGTTATTGATGCTCTTGAAATTGAGATGAGAGAGTCTCTTATGCCATAGCCAGTTGATTGTCTCACTTGCTTTTGAGAATAGACAAGTCCCATTTTGAGTCAGGGATGACATATCTAAGACATAGACATCATCCCTCCTGGGGGCAATCAATACTATTTCCTTGTTGGCATTAAAGATGGCCCCTCTCTTGTCATCAAACTGAACTATGTATTTGGCATCACATAGTTGGGAAACACTTATCAGGTTGTACTTGAGACCATTAACATAAACTATTCTTGTAAAAACTATACCATTGCAGTTTACTGAACCATAACCTTCAGTGGGAGCTGATGAGTTATCACCAAATACTACCTTGGGTCCTGGTTCTTCCACATATTTGTGTAGATAACTTTTCACACCAGTCATACTCCTAGAGCATCCACTGTCTAGATGCCAAGCAGGATCCTTGATGTGTTTCTGCACAAACAGTAAACTGGGTTAGTTTTTCTCGTTGACCTACTTTCTTGTGGGCTTAGTCCTCAGGGACTTTTTGAACTCAGTTAATGAATCACGATCTGAAGTTGTGTGACCTGAGCTTCCACATGTTTTACATTTTGTGGAGGTTGATGCCTCAGGTGACTGAGAAGTGTTGGTCTGGTTTTTCCTTCTGGACTGAATAACTTTGTCATGTCCCCTGGTTTCATGGGAGGGATCTCCACAGATGTCACAGCAATTTTTCATCAAACAATCATCAGGAAGATGATCATTGAAACCACAGTGAGGACATGGTGAGAAAGGCTTAGCCTTCAGTCTTTGTTTGGAAGGAGTGGCATACTGATAGCCTTGGTTTTTGTATAGACCTCTTGTTTTTAAAGAAGCAGTGTGGGGGATGTGATCACAGGTTCTGTGGTCCTCTTGTTTGCATATCATGCAAAACAGGACTCTGTAGCATTTATCAGTGCTGTGATTTGGATAATTGCACAGTTCACATCTCCCAGAAGGTCTGGGTGTGGTTTTTGGTTTGGAAGAACTTGAGGATGCTGAGGGCTTAGTAGAATTTGAGTCAGAGTTTTTCTCAGTAGACTCAATTTTCTCACTCAGCATCCTGACAAGTTCAGTAAGCTGATCAACCTTTGAATCAGTGCTTTCATGGTTCACTTTAGTGGGTACTGAAGGTTTTTGGTGTTCAATGGGTGCAGGAGTAGGTCTTTTCAGAATAGTCTTTCCTAACCCTGATTTCTCTTTGGGAGAATGTGGTTGATAGACTAATGGTGCAAGGTCAGAGTTGGGTTCCGCTCCCTGAAGTTGTTTCAGTGGAGGGAGTGATGAATCAGACTTAGACTCAGTGATGGACTCAGTAGGACTAAGTTCATCAGTGACTCCTAGCAGCTCCTTGATAGCCTGACTTTCAGGCTCCAGGATTCTTCCAGTATTAAAATTTGGCATTTTACTATCAGGATTGTTCCTTTCAATCCAATCACTGGGTTTAGGAGCAAGTTCTTTGCTAGAGAGTATGTTAGTTGACAGAAAAGTTGTTGAATGACTATTCTCCCCAGAAACTTCAGTGAGTTGATCATCACCCAAACCAGCCTTTTTGGAGCTGGGTGTGAGACTCAGTGTTTCATAAAGTTTGGGGTTTTTCTGAGTCCAATTCCAAATAATTTCCTTTTCTTTCTTAAGTTCTTCCTGAAGAGCTTGATTTTGTTTTACTAGTTCAGAGTTTTGAATTTGAAGTGTAACACTTTCAAGCTTGGCTTGTTTTAAAGCAAGTAGTTCATCTCTACTATGATTTAATTCAAAACTTAGTTTGTTAAATTTTGAAAACAAATTAAGTCTTTGCTCTTCAACATACTTAAGATCAACATTAATATAATCTATGTAAGATTTCCAGTCATCATTATCATCCATAGAAAGTAAAAGATTTACCTTCCTCATAGTGATGTTAACCCATTCACCATTTTTTGCATGACTCTTCCCCACAGCAAGCTTGTTGTCATCTGATAGGGCCATCAGGGCACTGATGTGAACTTCATCATCATCAGAGGACACTTCAACCTCATCCCAGTCATATGTTTTAGCAACAAGCCCTTTGTTCTTGGCTTGAGAAGGCTTTGGAGCCTGAGGAGGCTGAGAGACTGTTGAGGATGATTCAAGAAGGGCAAGTTTAGCTTTCGCCTTTCTGTACTTGGCTTCAAAGTCAATTTGAGGGACTTTTTCAAATCTTTGACTAGACTGAAGCATTTTTGGTTGAAATTTGCTAGGGCCTGAAAAAGAGTTATTTCCTGAAAATTTGAAAGATGGTTCTGAGGTTGTTTTTGAAAAACAATCTTTAGCAAAATGGCCCATTTTGCCACATTTAAAGCATTCAGTGTTATCATTTGCTTTTGAAGGGAATTTGTTTTTCTTAAAAAACTTTTATGAATTAGCAAGGAGTGCTCTTTCATGAAATTCAATTTGAAGATCATTTAGGTACTCCTCACTGGTTCTTTGGTCAACCTCATCATCAGATCCATCCTGAAAATCCTGCACAACACCTTTTGAATAGAAAGCAGTTGATATGGGTGAAATAGTCAAGGCCTTTTTGGTCTCCTGAGCTTTACCAGGGTATCTCCTGGTGATAAGATTGTCTTTATAGACAAACTTCCCATAGATGGCAAGGAGCTCAAGGTTCTGAATGTGGTTTGCATTTCTCAATCCCTGAGAGAAGTTTAACCACTTCTCAGGGAGACTGTTGACAAAACCAACATTGATCTCATGTTTTGACAGTATAACACCATCATTGGTCAGCTCATTCAGGAGGGTCTTATACCGAGTATAAGTCTCAGAGAGACTTTCAGAATCCTTGGCTCTGAAGGTATTGAATTCAAGCTTCAGGTCCATGATTCTATTCTCTTTGGTATCAGAAGGCCCTTCATAGCTATGAACCAGGTCAGTCCATGTCTGCTGGGCAGTGAGACAGTTGATCACTGATTCCATTATATCATCAGGAAGGCATGATATAATGATGCTTTTCAGGCGCTGGTCTTGATTGACCACCCTCCTTTCATCTGGGGTCCACTGAGCTTCAGGTTTAATCAAACCTTGGGCAGTTGTTGGGACATATGGACCATCATTAATCAACTTAATGTAATATGGTTCCATCCCAGTTAAGTAGCAAAGCATTCGCTTTTTCCATTTATTAAATTTGCCAACTTCTAGTCGAGGGGCAGTTGTTGAATAACTTCCACCCTTTTTGTCAACAAGTTGGGGAACATCTATGTCAGTCATAGTGGGATCTTGATTTTAAAAACTTGAGCACTCTTAAGTTTTGAAAACATGTTTAAGTTTTATAAATCAGAGGCTCTGATACCACTTGTTGGTCCCTTTTACTTGGTTAACAATAACTACAAAGCTAAAGTAACCAAGTTATGACTTTAAACAAAGATGTATAAAATGATTAACAATAAAGTAACGTAGATATAAGAGACAATATTTTTCAACGTTTAATTCTTTATTAGAAGTTAATCAAAAAGAATCGTACCCAAGTGTTTGCGGAATAACATTTGGGATTGAAAACGACAAGTGTGGTATTGACTCCTCTCTAAACTCAAACAATGTTGAGTGACAACTTTCAGGACCCACTGAGCTATCTCAGGGGTTATGTTGTTCTTTGGAGGAGTAAAAGTGGTGTGTGAATGCTTTGCATTAATTGCACAAACTTGTCAACTTTTACTCCTCTCTTATGCTACCTATTTATACACAAATGTGAACAACCCTATTATACAATGGACCTAAGTGTTCCTCAATAAAATCTTGATAGATTTTATTCTCTGGCAAGGGAAACTTCTTTGGGTTAAGTCCAAAAGGCAATTTCTGATGACATCCTGGTTTTAACCATTTGAGGAAAGTTTGACCTTAAAGTGATAAAGCACTTTAGTGAAACAGATCAAACTTTCCCGCCCAGTCCCGCCAAAACTTCAGTCTTCAAGTCATCAGTCTTTAGTACCATGAAGTTGTTGAGGAGTCTTGGGGTTCAGTGAGTTATTGTCATCCTCACTGAACCCATCACCTTCTTCTTGGCTTAGATCACACTTCACTGAGTTCCACCTCACTGAATGGAGAACCTTTCTTCTTAGGCTCGGTCTAAGCATCCTGAAGATGACTCACTGAGGTACTGTTCACTCAATGACTTGTTTACACTTAGGTTATTTTACGTTCAAATCCTTGTTAGAAGAAGATTGGGGAATTCAGTGACCCAACAGAAAGGGTATAAGTGAGTGATTGATTAAACTAAAGAAATATAAGACAAAATAGCTTAAATAAGCTATGAGAATGATTACGTAAAAACTAGATACTTAAAAACGATTAAAAACCTAAAACACGTACGTTTAACTTAAATTTACGTGAACGTACAAAATAAAAAGTGAAACGTGAGAAATAACAGGTCTACGGTTATGAAAATTATATTTTTACAATCCTAATGATAAAAGAAATTTTTTGGAAAACTAAAATTATTTTTACAACTATTTAATTATTTATTATTAATTAATTACTAATTTCCTAATTACTTTTAATTATTTAATTTATACTAAAATACAAATAATTATGATTTTAATCTAGAAAAGTAAAAATTAAACTTGGAAAAATCTAAAATAACTTAAAACTATTTTTGAAACAGAAAATATATTTTTTTAGACTTTTTAAATAATTATTATTAATTAAAATCTAATTATTAATTAATTTAAACAAAATTAAATTAAGAAAAATAGCAAATGAACAGTGAAAAATCTAAAACTTTTTCAAAAATTATTTTATAAGTACCAGAACCTATGAAAATTATAAAAATGAAAATTGCTTTTTGAAAAAACTGAAAATAAGCTAAAAAGCTTAAATAGAAGCTATCACTTTATTTATTTTTGGATTTTCTTGATTTTCTTTTTACAAAACTATTTAAATACTAGAATTAAGCAACTTTTGTGAAGACACTTTGATTGGAAATGAAAAATAAGAAGTATGGAATCTGATAAGCTGAACAGATTGTGATTCAAGGCTTATTAGGACTTTTTGTTGTGAAAAAGCTAAACAAAAGGGCTAAACTAGGAGTCCACAAAGTTAAATAAGCTACAACAGGTTTAGAGGATCTTGAAATAAGCAAAATAAAGGAAATAAGCACAAGCAATAAGCTGTTACAAGCAAATAAGCAATGGGCCAAAGCTGCCCAAGTGACAGCCACAAATGGCCAACTTGCAGGCCTTGTGGGACCCACAGAGGTGAACAAGGGTCTGAAATGAAACTTGAACTAAAAAGCCAGCCAGAAGGGCTTTTCAAAAAGCCAAGGCTCAGGCCATGGGTTCCACTAATAAGCACTAGGGGGGGCCTTGAACTTGGGTGAGTTGTACTGATTACTTAGTATGTGTTATGGGATGTAACAAACTAAAAGCTGATTGCAGCCCTACCAAATAAGCTATAAAGCAGGAAATATGCCCTGATCCTTCAAGATAGGCTTATTGGCTTTCCATAAAGCCATAAACCAGGAGGTGGGGCCCATACATGAACTAAGGAGAAGCTATTGAAATTCAGGTTTTTGGGAAGTACTTTGGTGCAGGGCATGAACTTGCCCTGCAGCCTGAATTGAGCTATCAAATATGCAACAAAAAAAAAATAAAAATCTAAAAAATAAGCCACTAATGGATTCTGAAAGTTAAGCTGGGGGACTATAACTTGTAGAAATTTCAAGTCCTAATTCTAAACACAAAATTCATGAAAAATCCTTGAAAATCTGAGTTTTTGCCTAAGAGTCAAATTTGACTTTTTGATGTTGTGAACTAATTTTGACTTTTTTGAGTTTGATCCTACTCTACTGAATGAAATTGAGATTACAAGCTAGAATGACACTGAAATAGGCTATACTAACTAGTTGTGCAATGCATTGTTGAGATAATGAACTCAAACTCCTAACAGTTAGTTCACAACAAGAGCTCAAACAAGATTTTGACTTTTTTATCTAAAAAGGCTTGTATATTATGACTAAATGGAGCTAAAGTGACCTAACGAGACATGTAGTAACAAAAAACAATAACAGAAGCACCAAGGATATCAAGGGATGCCCCTGAACCAAACACCCCCTTATTGGATGGTAACTAAGATTTATGAAGCAAGTGAGTGATTAAGGACCTAATACCAATGCAACTAGTTGATGCGTGGGAATCGCACCTTGCTTTACCTCTCGAGGGATCTCGCGAGGCTTACAACCCCCACCAGGCAGTGTACCTGATCGTTGTAGTATAGTATAGTGACAAGTACCGGGGGATTGATCGTTCAGCTTAGGAATAGTGTCGCTAGGATTAGAAAACCTAATTAATAGTTCTAGAGATGAAAGATGATTATTTTTGTGTTTTTATATTTTATGAAAGCAAGTAAAATCTCGGTTTTTAGAAGAGTGGGCGGAATTAGTTGTTATTCAACTAACCCAAAAACTACTTTGTAACTAATTAAACTAATGAAAATAAAATTAAACTAATATTAAACTAAGGTTGTGAGCAGTATGTGGAGAAATTGTGTTTACTTAGACTTCATTACTCCCTAGATATCTTTTACATGTTAATTACTTGTTACACTTGTATGAATGACGGGTTGTATTCCTTAATACCATTCGTGGAGTGGCATACATAACTCCCCAACTCTATGAGCTCTTATCTCCTCCTACACCATGACCCAGCACAACTATAGGGATTGTAAACAGTGGCTCATGCATTAAATACAACCAATAAAGACCTAGTACGCCTCGGTTCATGTTTCTTAAGACGTTCAAGCATGTTACCATTTGGAGATCTGCCAGTTTTCTTAAGCCTAACATATAAAATCATTCATTCAAAACAAGAATAGACAAGTAATCAACACATAATCAACATCTAGGTTTCATTAGATCTAAGCAAACACAAGAGAGATCTAGCCTAGCATAGTAAAATTAAGATAAGAACAAAAGATAAACAACCAACACATAGACATATTGATTGAATTAAGAGTATACTTATCTCAATTACAATGCAAGGTCTCAAGGGTTTGGAACCCTTGAAAAACCTGTAAAAGAGGCACCAAAATCGTCTTTAGGGTTTCGCCAAAACTTATCTCTTTTTTTATGAAAAAACTAGAAAACTATATATAGGAAAATCGTCCTGACGGCGTCAAGAGTAAAATCTGACGCCGTCAACTCGCCGCCATACACTTCCTCGGACGCCCTAGATCCAATCGTGACGGCCTATGTGACGCCGTCACCACCTTCGGTAAATTAATCTTGGCCACTTTGACGCCGTCATCACTCCATCTGACGCCGTCACCAGCTACGGTAAATTATTCTTCATGTCTGACGCCGTCAAGAGAAAACCCTTGACGCCGTCACCTTGTATTTCCAGCTTGGATTTTTGGTACTTTGTCGTTTTCTTCACTTTATGCTCCAAAAACGTCCAAAATAGCCTCTTTTCCAGAATTCACTCTCCAAACACCTAAAATCGCAAAAGGAACGATTTAGGGCAATATTTGATCAAATAAATTCGGATTCGGGCTTAAATGACCCCCTAAAAACGGATCATTTTTCGCCTCATCATATACCCTTACACTTGAGATTTGCTTGTCCTCAAGCAAATGAGCTTTTATTCTACTCAAAAGACAAGTTAGGGGTCATTTAACACTAATATAAAAGTAATTACAACAAATAATCGTTCCACTAAAGACCAATAGACAAGCACGGAGGTCATACACAAGCACCTCACAAATAGTGTTTAGATACTCACATCTCTCGGGTGTAATAAAGTAATATAACATTATGGAAATGGAAGATATCTCTCACTACCTGTCATAGCAAAATAGATTACCATAGGCTTGGGAAAGGATCAAACCTCCACCACATGGCGTAAGCACCTAGGATAAACTATCAAAGAGGTCTTTTAAAGAGGGTTATATCGTTAGGTGTAGGGATATGAATTACACGGTTTTGTTGGATAAAGGGAATTTTACTGGTGGCGAGTTAACAATCTTAGTAAATTACATGTACAAGATGGCGTTGCTAAGCCAAGACTAGACTCGACTTAAGCTAATAAATGAAAAATAACAAAAACATAAAATGAACATAGAATGAAAACGGGATGGTAGTCCGTATGTTTTTTTTTTTTTTTTTTTTTTTTTCTATTATTTTTTTTTCTTTCTTTTTCTTGATTTTTCGATTTTTTTTTTTTTTTTTTTTTTTTTTTTTTTTTTTTTTTTTTTTTTTGCATACACTCTTACCCTACCATCCAAAATAATACATCATAGGGGTTTGAGCACTCCCCTTACACTTGAATCTTTACATACTTTACATTAAACTATTCTAATGACTCGAATTAAGAAAATCAAAACACTTGGAGCACTTTTAAGATTAACGCACATATGGGGGTAATAATATTATGTTCTTCCCCATTACTCCATAAAATAAGTACTTACCCATGAGTCCCAATCGTCCCAAAACAATATGTACAAGGATATGACTCGACTTAGCAACCATGTAATCAATTAGAAAGTTAACTTAGGGTTTAACAAATAACAATAATGCACTAAAAATGAGCGCATACACGGAAGGCTAAGGCGATTTGGGTGTACATTTAAGTGGGGTGTAACAAATTCTTCCTTTAAGTAAAATGCTTAAAGTTAGAAACGAAAAGATAGGCTCGGAGGGGTGTACTAGGGGTATCGTGTACTAAAAATGAGTACAACGCTAAGGGTGTGGGAAAAATTAGTTGACTTAACTAGCCAAGTAATATGACTTAAATGGTCAAGTAATTATAATACGGGTTTAACACAAGGGTGATCCTAATGCCTCTTATCATGTAGTAAATCCTACCACACGAATGTAGTCTCACTAGCGGTCTCGGGATGCATCACTAACGCAAGTTCTAGAATCTAAATGCTACCGGTACACTCATAAGCACTAATAATGAATGCTTTTCCTATCAAATCTAAAGGCGAACCTCACATTTTTGGGTGGAAAATTTTTCTGAATATACGGTTATGTGCTAGTCATACAACCTCCTATCCATGAGACGCTTGCTATGGCTAAAGTTTCACTCCTAAATGTTGTAAAAAATTTTAAATTTGGCGCTAAAATTACACTAACAAGTATTTCTCATAGTTTTATTACACATATACTATCAAACAAAACAAACTCAAGCGAAAGTGCATATGTAAGGTATCATCTTTTTACCCTCCCCTTACACTTAAGATGAACATTGTCCCCAATGTTCAAGTAAAGAATCTAAAAGTTAAAAAGTAAAGAGAATGAAATCAAATACTCCCCTGATTCGCTCGGTATGGATTTTAGTTGGCCAGGTTAAATCTTCCTCCAAGAAAACGAACAATCAAAGCTTCCCTTCCAGAATATAAATCATCTTCTTGTCATAAATAACCTGTAAATCCTGACAACAATAGACAAGGCAACCTCGCGTAAAATCGGCGGCATCCTATATAAGTTACTAAATCCTAGAAAACAAAATAAGATATAATGCTTGTGGAATGAAGTTTGCAGATTTCCTGGAGATTATAAAACTTAATAATTCACAAAAACTATAAGACTCCGTTAGAAAAACAAAACCGGTAAAATTTCCAGATTTTTAACTCCTGACGCCGTCAAGAGCAATTGCCTGACGCCGTCAGAATGGACCTGCAGAAATCTTTATGTTAAGTTTCCGGAAAATTTCTGGAAAAACTTTGTCCTACTTCCTGGAAAATCCTGCAAAACTTCATTATGACTCAATACAAGCATTTGACTCTAACAAATACGAATATACATGTTCATTAAATATTGTGGATAATCATGATCGGTTTGTTTCTTAAAAACATATTTGGGGTTTCCCCTTACACTTATCTTTTGCAAAAATACCTTTAGGTTGGAGTTAAGACTAGTCTAAACAACATAATAAAGTATTTCACATTTTAATTGAGAAACATGATCAACCAACAATAAAAATAAAACATGCATACGGAAGCAAATAACAATCAAACAATTAAAATTCACACAAAACATGGGTTGCAAAGATAAATAATCAAAAATTAAAAGCTAATCATTCAAACATTAATTAAAAGAACAGAAATGGAAATTGTTCAAAACCAACAAAGGCCGGATCCTAGACTATTACAACCAAATGTTTTAAATTATTCAACCAAAAATAAATTGTTCAAGAATTACAGACATCAAGATGGATCACTGAGGGGGAGGACCAAAACGATAATCATAGCCAGGTGGGAGATGTCCAGTGTACCCATAGGGAGGGTAGTCAGTCTCTCGGCCTGGGAAGGGGTCAATCTGCAGGTGAGGCTCAAGCTGATCTCGGGTGGAGAGGTGCTGCATCTGGCGGACGGTATGATCATACATCCAGTCAAAGCGCTGGTCGGTAGCTGCTCGCCACGTGTCCATCTGACCCATCCAGACACCCTGGTGTGCCTGCCAGTCTCCCCGACTCATATGTCGGTAGTAATCAGCCGTCCCTGCCTCATACTGATGCTGCTGGGGCACTCCCTCATCATCACCGTCATCATCCTCATTATCATCCCCTATGTACCATATATAGGTACCGTCCCCCACCTGCATCACAATCCTCATCTGCCTAAGGGATTTAGCCCTTACTACCCTGCATTTCCCACATTCGCTCAAGTACCCCATGATCTGAGGAGTAAGAAGATCATAGGAACGAGCCAACCGTGTGATGAACATCCCCCCATAAACCTTGTCGATATCCCTCTCACCCACACTGCTCTTCAAGTAACTGGCCACCCAAAACGGGATGTTGCAGTAGACATCCTCAGCAAAGATGGTGTACAAGTAGAATAAGTCCGAAGCAGTGATACGGTGAGTGGTGCCCTGACGTGCAGACAAACCATATGTGAGGCACCTGTGAACTAGCCTAACAATGGGGTCCCTGATCGATGCAGCCCCAGTAGTCGACGTGTAGGCCCCATTCCCAATGGTGGGCCAGAAGGTAAGACACCTCATCTCATTCCGCTGAGTCTCTCCATGTAACAGATTCAGAAGAAAAGCCCCATCAACCTCCTCACTGGTATATAGCCCCAGCCTCCAACCAAACTCAGCCACAGAACAAGACCTCAACTCACCCCCTAGCCTAAAGTATATCGTGGTGCCCCCCATATCTCCCCTAGCCTCAGCTTGGTCAAACCGGAAAGTCGCAAAGAACTCTCGTACCAACTCACTAAACACCGTCTCCCTTATTCTAAACAATCTCTCCCATTGCGGACCCGCGAATCCATCTGTGCGGATCCTCCCTACAAACTCACCCTCCAACCCACTAGCTCTCAGAAAATCCCAGTCAACCACCGCCCCAACATCGATGTGGTGGTTACACAACTCCTCATACTTAGTACTAGTGCCGACATCACCAAACTCACTCCAACTATGCACTAATTCCCCATAAGTAACTCCTTGAGATCTAGAAGAACTACCCCTATGTTGGCGAGTTCGTTTGCTCATTTTCCTGAAAAAAATGTGGTGAGCAGAAACGATTAGAACGCGAGATTTATATGAATTTTTATGCAGTCAGACACATCTGACGCCGTCAAGAGTATTTTCTGACGTCGTCAGATGGATCAGAAATGAAGCCATGCAAAAGCGAGGGAAAAATCAATTTTTAAACTCTTAACCCATTACCCAAACGCTCCTTAAATCAGGAAACAGGGGTGGGGGGTCAAAAAATCCGAGGCATGATGGGTTCTCCCTAAATTAATGCATGATTCGGATGAGACAACATCATCAAATGGTAACCCCACGATTACAAATCACCAATTGGATGGCATTACGATTTGCTAATGGTGGGTCAAGAATGGGGTTTCGGGCGAAAGGGGTTTTTCAAATTGACGGTTCCAAAGGATAATTAACCGAGAAAGGATGAAGAAAACTTACTTACAAAGGAGAGATCGAAGGCGGAAGATGTCGAATTGGGGGTTTGAGAGTCGGAGTAGCAGCAACACTTGGGTGAGATTTGTGGGGTATGGGTTGAAAGTGATTGGTTCTTGGGTTAATATTGCTGATTCGTCGAGCTGACGGCGTCAAGGGTTAAATTTGACGCCGTCAAATGCCCGTGTGGGGTGGACTTTGGAGTAGTTTCAAGTTTAGTCCCTGCTCTTTGCGTGAATAACTAAACGTGAGTAAAACTCATGAGTAGCTATTCCGTTAACGAGGTCCACCAGGGTCGAACGTCTCATTACTGTCGCGGAGAGAGGTGATGTAGTAGCTGGGGTCGGGCGATGTTTTGGCCAAGTTGATCCTTATGCACGGGTCGTTGGCGCGAGAAGAAAGATGTTGTTCGATGGGAGGTTTCAAATCGATGGTATTTATGAGGTGTAGCCTCTTCACACCGGGTTTAAAACCAAAAGAACATTTTTTGGATGAGATCGGGAATGTGGTTCGCAAGCACCCAACGAAAATGCAATTTATCTGCGAGCTTTTCTCCTTATGGGGGTACTTATGAGAATGGGGGGTAGTTAGTGGTAAAGCATTTGAGGAGAATTTCCAGCTGTCCTCCTGGTCAAATACCAAAGAAGCTGACACCTCGAAGACTTTTTCAATCTTTTTGGGTATAGAATTTTCTTTGATCTTTTCTTTGACCCTTGATATGAATTGGTCTGCGAAATCCATGAAGGTTTTGTGAGTGTTTTCCATGCGTGCCTCAAGGTGCTGGATTTGCTTTTCCTGATTATCCATGAAGGTTACCATTATTCCTTCGAATTCTTCTTGCCGTGAGCGTTCAGGAAAATTTTGGCAGATAACCGTGTTCCTAAGTGGACTAGGGTTCCATATGGGTTCATTAGCTAGTTTCTCAATACTCATCAGTTCTTTTACCTGTTTCTCGATACTTCCCAACAATTGTTCTTGGGTGGCACATGCATAGTCAAGCTTTGCTTTGCTCGGGAGCATCGGGTCTTCCCATCCTTCCTCTTCGTATTGTGCTAACTCCTCAAGAACTTTCCAACATTCGTCAACGCTAAGTCTATCTAGCCTACCCTTGGCTGCGTAATCAATGGCTTTCCTTGTTTGATAGTCAACCTTACCATAAAAGATTTGGATCTGCAGCCACGGTTCGATCCCATGATGAGGAACTTTTCGGAGTAGGTCTTTATATCGATTCCATGCTTCATAAAAAGATTCATTTTGACGTTGTTGGAACATCAAGATGTCATTCCTAAGCTTAGTAGTTCTCCCCGGTGGGAAAAATTGAGCAAGGAAACGAGTGGTGAGATCATCCCATGTGGTGATGGATCCCGCGGGTAAACGCTCAAGCCATTGACTAGCTTGATCCCGTAGAGAGAATTGGAATAGGCGTAAACGGGTAGTCTCTCTAGTTTCAACACCTAGGTCTATGGAATCTACGATTTTGAGGAAGTCCTTAAGGTGTTGGTTTGGATCTTCGGAACGAAGTCCATGGAATGCACATCCGCTTTGCACCAACCGGATGGTGTCGGATCGCAAGGGGGTCACATTGGCTCCGGTGAGCTCAATGGTGTTTCGGTAGCCTTGGTGGCTAGGTCGGGAATACTCTCCTAAGGTTCGGGGCCTAAGGGGTTCTAATGGTGGGTTTTGTTGTGGTGGGATGATGGGTTCAAAGATGTTACCACCTTCCATGATGTCAGATGGTAAAGAGTTACGAACAAAAGCACGAAGAAATAAGATAGACTAAAGAAGACCTAAAAATAAAAATAAAAAATCTTACTAGAAAGGAATCTAGCAAGTAGACCTAATAAAAAGAAATCCTAACCTAGACAATAACTATTCCCCGGGCTGCGGCGCCAAAAACTTGATGCGTGGGAATCGCACCTTGCTTTACCTCTCGAGGGATCTCGCGAGGCTTACAACCCCCACCAGGCAGTGTACCTGATCGTTGTAGTATAGTATAGTGACAAGTACCGGGGGATTGATCGTTCAGCTTAGGAATAGTGTCGCTAGGATTAGAAAACCTAATTAATAGTTCTAGAGATGAAAGATGATTATTTTTGTGTTTTTATATTTTATGAAAGCAAGTAAAATCTCGGTTTTTAGAAGAGTGGGCGGAATTAGTTGTTATTCAACTAACCCAAAAACTACTTTGTAACTAATTAAACTAATGAAAATAAAATTAAACTAATATTAAACTAAGGTTGTGAGCAGTATGTGGAGAAATTGTGTTTACTTAGACTTCATTACTCCCTAGATATCTTTTACATGTTAATTACTTGTTACACTTGTATGAATGACGGGTTGTATTCCTTAATACCATTCGTGGAGTGGCATACATAACTCCCCAACTCTATGAGCTCTTATCTCCTCCTACACCATGACCCAGCACAACTATAGGGATTGTAAACAGTGGCTCATGCATTAAATACAACCAATAAAGACCTAGTACGCCTCGGTTCATGTTTCTTAAGACGTTCAAGCATGTTACCATTTGGAGATCTGCCAGTTTTCTTAAGCCTAACATATAAAATCATTCATTCAAAACAAGAATAGACAAGTAATCAACACATAATCAACATCTAGGTTTCATTAGATCTAAGCAAACACAAGAGAGATCTAGCCTAGCATAGTAAAATTAAGATAAGAACAAAAGATAAACAACCAACACATAGACATATTGATTGAATTAAGAGTATACTTATCTCAATTACAATGCAAGGTCTAAAGGGTTTGGAACCCTTGAAAAACCTGTAAAAGAGGCACCAAAATCGTCTTTAGGGTTTCACCAAAACTTCTCTCTTTTTTTATGAAAAAACTAGAAAACTATATATAGGAAAATCGTCCTGACGGCGTCAAGAGTAAAATCTGACGCCGTCAACTCGCCGCCATACACTTCCTCGGACGCCCTAGATCCAATCGTGACGGCCTATGTGACGCCATCACCACCTTCGGTAAATTAATCTTGGCCACTTTGACGCCGTCATCACTCCATCTGACGCCGTCACCAGCTACGGTAAATTATTCTTCATGTCTGACGCCGTCAAGAGAAAACCCTTGACGCCGTCACCTTGTATTTCCAACTTGGATTTTTGGTACTTTGTCGTTTTCTTCACTTTATGCTCCAAAAACGTCCAAAATAGCCTCTTTTCCAGAATTCACTCTCCAAACACCTAAAATCACAAAAGGAACGATTTAGGGCAATATTTGATCAAATAAATTCGGATTCGGGCTTAAATGACCCCCTAAAAACGGATCATTTTTCGCCTCATCACTAGTTATAATAGGATGGAACAAATTCCTTTGAGCACTGAATTATCAATCTAAACAACTAAAACCTATAAATCATTATTATACTTAAATGGCAGTTAAAGAGTGATAGTGAGCACACATGACATCTGACGAACAAACTAACAATATAAAGCAAGATAACTACTAATACTTACCAAATAAGTGCAAAAGACCAGAAATAAGAAGTATTTAAGAACTTCTATAGTAAACAACAAAAATTGAAAAGATGGCTTACAAAAAGCTTTCAAGCTGAGAAACAAGAACCAAGGTACAACACATATCCTAACACCTCCCTTGAGTTTCCTAAAACCATGCAGGTCCACAAACCACCATGTTCCAAGCCTGTATCACCTTGAACACTGATTTTTGAATTTATGATTAATTTAAATGATTTATCTTGTATCTTTACTTATTGACTATAAACTGATTCCAATATCTTAGATACTTAAGAAGACTTATGAATAAGTATAAATTAGTCTATTGGAACAGGAAAATTCACATTTAACAAAATTCAAGAAAAAGTGTCAATTTTACTTGAAATTGCAAAATCTGCATTGTAAAGAGATAATTTGAAATTGACTTGAAATAAAGATCATATTACATTAGAGGAACTGAATACGAGTGTTTTTAACTAAAGAAAACAACCAGAGTTTGAAAATTACAAAAAAAAAAAAAAAAAAAAAAAAAAAAAAAAACGATTCCTACACTAAACTATACTACTACTAGCTAACTACTACTATTTTTCTCTCATTTTTCTTCATATATAAGGATTAAGGTGAGGTTCTGAGACTTTCCCACTTCTTTGTGGGCCCTTGGATTAGCTTCAAATGATCCTCGCCATTTAAACTGATTTTGGCGGGAAATGATAAATAAGCAACTGGGTGCACTGGTACAAAAACTGCTATTGGTCACACCAAAAATGTGTGACGATATGCATATAGTCACACACATTTTTTTCGTTGTGTGTCACCATAGGTCCCGCCACCGAAGGTGGCATATGGTCACATTGTTGAGTTCGTGGCCTTTTCCATCGAAAAAGAGTGACCAAAACCCCGAATATGTGTGACAAATTAGGCACAAGTTTTGTTGGATTAGTCAGTATCAGTGACCGTAAACACCTTATCGTCACACGAATATTTTTTGAGAGTAACTATTGTTCATCCTTTGGCCACATAAATATATAATATATGTGACATTTGAGATGATTCTTTCTAGTAAATGTGTATTTTGTGTGACTATTTCCCGTCATGTGGCCACATGAATATACAATAAGTGTGACGTTTGTGATGATTTAGTCACACAATGGGTGTTGTTTTTTTGGAGTTAGTCACATACAATTAAACACAAAGTGGCCAAAAGTGTTAATAAGTGTGACCATATGCTGTTTAACGTGAAGAAATGTGTATTTTGTGTGACTATTGATCATCCAATGGCCACATGAAGTTTATGTTTGCGTGGCCTTTTGTAATATTTAGTCACACAAAGCATGTTTGTTTTGGGTATTTAGTCATATTCCATTAAGTAAACAGTGGCCAAAAGTGTTAATAAGTGTGACCATATGCTGTTTAAAGTGAAGAAATGTGTATTTTGTGTGACTGTTGATCATCCAATGGCCACGTGAATTTTATGTTTGTGTGCCCTTTTGTAATATTTAGTCACACAAAGCATCTTTGTTTTGGGTATTTAGTCACATACAATTAAGCATCAAGTGGCCAAAAGTGTTAATAAGTGTGACCATATGCTGTTTAAAATGAAGAAATGTGTATTTTGTGTGACTATTGATCATCCAATGGCCACATGAATTTTATGTTTGTGTGGCCTTTTGTAATATTTAGTCACACAACGAATTAAGCAAACAGTGACCAAAAGTGTTAATAAGTGTGACTATATGCATCCTTTAGTCACATTTTAAAAATCAATATATATCAAAACAATTCAAATATATATTAAATCAAATTCAAAGACAATAAAATTGGAATGTGTATAACTGAACCAAATATAAAATTGGACATCCTTTTATACACCAAGGAGTCATAGTCGGCTTACAATAGTTTCCTAAGTATCTATAATCTATTCCATAAGCAACTAGCAACTTCGAGCGGTCTTAACCTCTGAGCAGTACCAACTTTCACTAGCAGTAGTAACTTTTGTACTAGCAGTAATAAATACTTGCGCACATTTTCTTTGAAGTTCATGAGCTGCTCTAAATCCATCTAAGCAATATTAACACAAACATGATCAGCAGTAATGCAAACAACATCATGAAGACTTTTAATCCAAAAGAATGAACATAATAATAAAATTTGCAGTTAAACTTACAAGTTTTTCTCCCATTGATCTAATCTCATCATCTAGATATAAAAGCCTTGAAAATGTAGGCTGCTGCATATCAATACATCAGGATGAGAGCAGAACTAGAACATGTCAAAGCTCACAACATAACAGAACTAGATGAGCCACTGGTTCAACTATCTGCACAAACATGATAGGAGAGTTACTAGTACCATGTTAGTACCGTTGAAGCAGAGTTACTACTGCTAGTATATATATAAAACAAAATGTATATAAATGAAGCAAATATATATACAATTGTATTTCAAATTGAATAAAACTCGAATGTATATAAATGAACCAAATATATATATATATATATATATATATATATATATATATATATATATATATATATATATATATATATATATATATATATATATTTTAATGTCATATATAATCAAATTCTCAACTACCATAAGTTAAAACCTGTTGATTCTTCGCCGCCTTAGCTTGCTTTTGCAAGGTTTCACTAGACCAAATGTTTTCGCTTCGTTGGTACTAATTTTAGTCCAGGATTTTTTTCTGACATCTCGTTGGACAGTTGCTTGACTAGTAGATCTTTTTTTTTGCCTCTCGCGTCTCTCATTATCAAGTTGAGTTTGATGTAACTCAAGTCTTTCATCAGTTTTTTTCTGCTTCGAGGAAGATTAAAATACCTCTTATATGTAACTCCATTTCCCACTCCTCTTGCATAACCTCCATTTTCTTTACCAAACACAACTGTTATGGCATCAATGCCATCATCAACATTCAAGGTTCCTTACTTAATCTTTTTATCAGCTTCTTTCTGCAAAAAAAAAAAATATATATGGGAAATGTTGGTATTAAAAGTTAGTACGGCTAGTACACAGTTA